>CM061753.1:48178113-48478112 GCA_030979885.1 Lolium multiflorum | reverse complement strand
TATGTCTATGCTTGTGAATGGTAGATCTAATGTTGATCCAAATAATGTTCCTTTAGCTTCATTGGTTGCTCAAGAAGAAAATGTTGATGTGAATTTCATTAAAAATAATAATTTCAACAACAATGCTTATAGGAACAACTCTGGTAATAACTATAGGCCATATCCTTCTACTAATGGTAATGGTTATGGTAATTCTTATGGGAATTCTTGCAACAATAATAGAAGTGTACCCTCTGGTCTTGAAGCCATGCTTAAAGAATTTATTAGTACACAAACTGCTTTTAACAAATCTGTTGAGGAAAAGCTTGATAAAATTGATACTATCGCTTCTAGAGTTGATAGACTTGCCTCTGATGTTAATCTTTTAAAGTTGAAAGTTATGCCTAATAATGATCTTGATAATAAGATTACTACTACAGCAAATGCCATCCAAGTTAGAATTAATGAGAATATAAGATTAATGGCTGAACTGCGTGCTAGGTGGGATAGAGAAGAAAATGAAAAACTAGCTAAAGAGAATAATGTAGCTAAAGTTTGGACTATTACCACCACTAGTAATGCTAATTCCTCACATGTTGCTACACCTCCTACTATCAATGGTAATATAATTGGTGTTGGCAATGTTTCTACTCCTAGTGCAAAGCGTACAAAACTGCCTGAAATTGCTAAAACTGCTGAAACTGCTTGTGATAAAACTGCTGAAATTTTTTCCAACCTTGGGAATAATGATCCCATTGCTGTAGCTCATAATGATTTAGATTTTGATGATTGCCACATCTCTGAAGTTATAAAGTTCTTGCAAAAACTTGCTAAAAGTCCTAATGCTAGTGCTATAAATTTAGCCTTTACAAAACATATTACAAATGCTCTCATAAAAGCTAGAGAAGAGAAACTAAAACTTGAAACTTCTATTCCTAGAAAGTTAGAAGATGGTTGGGAGCCCATCATTAAAATGAAATTCAATGACTTTGAATGTAATGCCTTATGTGATCTTGGTGCAAGTATTTCTGTTATGCCTAAAAAGATTTATGATATGCTTGACTTGCCACCATTAAAGAATTGTTATTTGGATGTTAATCTCACCGATAATGTTAAAAAGAAACCTTTGGGGAGGATTGATAATGTGCATATTACGGTTAACAATAACCTTGTCCCCGTTGATTTTGTTGTCTTGGATATCGAATGCAATGCATCTTGTCCAATTGTGTTGGGAAGACCTTTTCTTCGAACTGTTGGTGCTGTTATTGATATGAGGGAAGGTAATATTAAATATCAATTTCCTCTCAAGAAAGGTATGGAACACTTCCCTAGAAAGAGAATGAAGTTGCCTTTTGATTCTATTATTAGAACAAATTATGATGTTGATGCTTCTACTCGATGTTACTTGATTTGCACTTTCTGCGCCTAGCTGAAAGGCGTTAAAGAAAAGCGCTTATGGGAGACAACCCATGTTTTTACCTACAGCAATTTTTTGTTTTGTTGAGTCTTGGAAGTTGTTTACTACTGTAGCAACCTCTCCTTATCATGTTTTTGTGCCAAGTAAAGTTTCTATGTCAAAGTTGATGTTATATTTGGGATCACTGCGCAGAAACAGCATTGCTGTCTGTCACGAATCTGGGCTCAATTCTCTGTAGAAAATTCGAAAAAATCTGCCAATTTACGAGCGTGATCCTCAGATATATACGCAACTTTCATTAGTTTTGAGTTTTTCCATTTGAGTAAGTCTGGTGCCATTTATAAATTCGTCTTTACGGACTGTTCTGTTTTTGACAGATTCTGCCTTTTATTTCGCATTGCCTCTTTTGCTATGTTGGATTTATTTCTTTGATCCATTAATGTCCAGTAGCATTATGCAATGTCCAGAAGTGAAAAGAATGATTGTGTCACCTCTGAATGTGTGAATTATTAATGATGCACTAACCCTCTAATGAGTTTGCTTGAAGTTTGGTGTGAAGGAAGTTTTCAAGGGTCAAGAGAGGAGAATGATATACTAAGATCAAGAGGAGTGAAAGCTCTAAGCTTGGGGATGCCCCGTGGTTCATCCCTGCATATTTTAAGAAGACTCAAGCGTCTAAGCTGGGGATGCCCAAGGCATCCCCTTCTTCATCGACAACATCATCAGGTTCCTCCCCGAAACTATATTTTATTCGTCACATCTGGTGTTCTTTACTTGGAGCGTCGGTTTGTTTTTGTTTTTGTTTTTGTTTGAATAAGATGGATCCTAGCATTCACTTTGTGGGAGAGAGACACGCTCCGCTGTTGCATATGGACACATGTGTCCTTAGGCTTTACTCATAATGTTCAAGGCGAAGTTTCTTCTTCGTTAATTTGTTATATGGTTGGAATTGGAAAATGCTACATGTAGTAATTCTAAAATGTCTTGGATAATGTGTTACTTGGCAATTGTTGTGCTCATGTTTAAGCTCTTGCATCATATGCTTTGCACCCATTAATGAAGAAATACATAGAGCTTGCTAAAATTTGATTTGCATATTTGGTTTCTCTAAGGTCTAGATATTATCTAGTATTGAGTTTTGAACAACAAGGAAGACAGTGTAGAGTCTTATAATGTTTACAATATGTCTTTTATGTGAGTCTTGCTGCACTTGTTCATCCTTGAGTTTGCTTCAAATAACCTTGCTAGCCTAAACCTTGTATCGAGAGGGAATACTTCTCATGCATCCAAAATGAGCCAACCACTATGCCATTTGTGTCCACCATACCTACCTACTACATGGTATTTACCCGCCATTCCAAAGTAAATTGCTTGAGTGCTACCTTTAAAATTCCATCATTCACCTTTGCAATATATAGCTCATGGGACAAAATAGCCTTAAAAACTATCGTAGTATTGAATATGTACTTATGCACTTTATATTTTATTAAGTTGCTTGTTGTGCGATAACCATGCTTCTGGGGAACGCCATCAACTATTGTTGAATATCATGTGAGTTGCTATGCATGTCCGTCTTGTCTGAAGGTCTATCATTTTAGTGGTTGGAGCATGCAAAATTGTTAGAGAAGAACATTGGGCCGCTAACTAAAGCCATGAACCATGGTGGAGGTTTCAGTTTTGGACATATATCCTCAATCTCATATGAGAATAATAACTTTGCTACATGCTTATGCATTTAAGAGGAGTCCATTATCTGTTGTCCATGTTGTCCCGGTATGGATGTCTAAGTTGAGAATAATCAAAAGCGAGAAATCCGAAATGCGAGCATTCTCCTTGGACCTTTGTACAAGCGGCATGGAGGTACCCCTTTGTGACACTTGGTTGAAACATGGCATGCAAAGATCCGGTAGTCCAAGTTAAGTAGGACAAGGTGCGGGCACTATTAGTATACTATGCGTGAGGCTTGCAACTTGTAAGATATAATTTACATAACTCATATGCTTTATTACTACCGTTGACAAAATTGTTTCATGTTTTCAAAATAAAAGCTCTAGCACAAATACAGCAATCGATGCTTTCCTCTGCGAAGGACCATTCTTTTACTTTTATTGTTGAGTCAGTTTACCTATCTCCTTCCACCTTAAGAAGCAAACACTTGTGTGAACCGTGCATTGATTCCTACATACTTGCATATTGCACTTGTTATATTACTTTATGTTGACAATATCCATGAGATATACATGTTACAAGTTGAAAGCAACCGCTGAAACTTAATCTTCTTATGTGTTGCTTCAACACCTTTACTTTGATTTATTGCTTTACGAGTTAACTCTTATGCAAGACTTATTGATGCTTGTCTTGAAGTACTATTCATGAAAAGTCTTTGCTATATGATTCAGTTGTTTACTCATGTCATTACCTTTGCTTTGATCGCTGCATTCATTACATATGTTTACAAATAGTATGATCAAGATTATGATGGCATGTCACTTAAATTATCTTTGTTATCGTTTTACTGCTCGGGACGAGCAACTAAGCTTGGGGATGCTGATACGTCTCCAACGTATCGATAATTTCTTATGTTCCATGCTACTTTATTGATGATACCTACATGTTTTATGCACATTATATGTCATATTTATGCATTTTCTGGAACTAACCTATTAACAAGATGCCGAAGAGCCGCTGTTTTCGCTGTTTTTGGTTTCAGAAATCCTAGTAAAGAAATATTCTCGAATTGGACGAAACTTTCGCCAGGGTCCTATTTTTGCACGAAGCTTCCGAAGACCGAAGACCTAACGTGGGGCCACGAGGCAGCCGGGGTGGCCGGGCGGCCGCCCTTGGCCGCGCCGACCTAGCCCCTGGCCCCTCGTGTGGCCTCGCGTTGACCTTCCGCCTACTTAAAGCTCCCGTCGCGAAACCCCCAGCACCGAGAGCCACGATACGGAAAACCTTACTGAGACGCCGCCGCGAATCCCATCTCTGGGATTCGGAGATCGCCTCCGGCACCGCCGGAGAGGGGATTCATCTCCCGAGGACTCTTCATCGCCATGATCGCCTCCGGAGTGATGAGTGAGTAGTTCACCCCTGGACCATGGGTCCATAGCAGTAGCTAGATGGTCGTCTTCTCCTTGTTGTGCTTCATTGTTAGATCTTGTGAGCTGCCTAACATGATCAAGATCATCTATATGTAATTCTATATGTTGTGTTTGTCGGGATCCGATGGATAGAGAGTACTATGATTATGGTGATTATCAATCTATTGTTCATGTGTTGTTTATGATCTTGCATGCTCTCCGTTATTAGTAGAGGCTCTGCCAAGTTTTTACTCTTAACTCCAAGAGGGAGTAATTATGCTCGATAGTGGGTTCATGCCTTCATTGATACCGGGACAGTGACAGAAAGTTCTAAGGTTGTGATGTTGTTGCCACTAGGGATAAAACATTGATGCTATGTCTAAGGATGTAGTTGTTGATTACATTACGCACAATACTTAATGCAATTGTCTGTTGCTTTGCAACTTAATACTGGAGGGGGTTCGGACGATAACCTGAAGGTGGACTTTTTAGGCATAGATGTAGTTGGATGGCGGTCTATGTTCTTTGTCGTAATGCCCAATTAAATCTCAATATATTTACCATGTCATGTATATGCATTGTTATGCCTTTCTCTATTTGTCAATTGCCCGACTGTAATTTGTTCACCCAACATGCTTTTATCTTATGGAGAGACACCTCTAGTGAACTGTGGACCCCGGTCCTATTCTTTATAGCATACAATCTACTTGTTTTACTGTTTTCTTTGCAAACATCTTCCACTCGATACGTTTAATCCTTTGTTACACAAGTCGGTGAGATTGACAACCTCACTGCTTCGTTGGGGCAAAGTACTTTGGTTGTGTTGTGCAGGTTCCTAGTTGGCGGAATCCCTGGTGTTGCGCCGCATCACATTTCGCGACCATCAACCTTCAACGTGCTTCTTGGCTCCTACTGGTTCGATTAAACCTTGGTTTCATACTGAGGGAAACTTGCTTCTATACGCATCATACCTTCCACTTGGGGTTCCCAACGGACGTGTGCATCTACGCGTATCAATGCGCGGTAGAGGAGCTCCATGACGTCACCGTAGAACAATTCCCTCGAGAAAAACCACTCTTCAAAACTGCTTATCAGAGTTAGTTGTGAATTACATGGTTTTAGGAAGTTAAGGGGGTTAAGTGTGCCACTTTTAACTTGAAGGGGTGTTGTGTTTGAAACATAAAACATCTATGGATTATGTGGATCTTTTTCTAAGTTAGCCCACGAATAGGTATCAGGAGATCCTAGCCGTCCACAAGAAGCAAAGTTTGGAGAGGGGGTGGGGTGGGGGGGGGGGCATTGAAGCAAAAAACTGATGTTATTTTGTTTTGAGATAGTAAGGGATGGCACAATATCTTTTGTAGAGGGAGATCTAGATGCTTGTTGCCCTACCGCGGAGGCGGTGAAGATTACCATGTTCCATGACTCCATAAAGAATGGGTTGCAAGGTCGATTGCGAGGGCGAATCTGAGTGGCGATAAAGGGTTCCCTTGCCACAACCCTTTCCCGTGCTTTATTGGCAATCCCGGCACCCCATTCAAGAGAACTCTAGAGGATGCGGCGAAAAGGAGCACCGTAAGCCAATCTCGAAATCTCAGAGGAAAGCCCCGCTTTGAAGCAAGTGAAGATAGTCTGACCTCACCGAACTAAAAGCCAGAGAGCCAGGGTTCTTGTCTTCTGAAGCCTTCTAGCTCACATAGTTCGGCACGTATGTATATTTGTCATGGATATGCTCTGCATTTTGATGCACGCACTTTGGGTTCGAGAAACGAGAGAGTTTATGAAAGGTGCCAATCTTGTTACCAACAAATTTTTTTAAAAAACATAAGGCCAAAGGCCAGGCTTGTTACCAACATTTTTACAACAATCTTCATGGACGAGACTAATAGAACTAGAGTCGGAGACCTAGTAGACAGCATCACTCACGCACAGCAAAGCGCACTTCACTTGTCGTTTCGCCCGCCACCAAGGCGACGCTGTCGCCGTGTGCTTGTCTGGCTCACCGGCGGCCCATGGCGCCCTGTCGTCCGGGAATAAACCGCCACGGCTCCCTCGATGCGGCCGCATAGGGGCGATCGATCGATCACAGCCGGTACTGATCCCATCATGATTCATGAACGGGCGTCTCCCTCCCGTCGGCGTCGTGGCAAAGGAATTCCTGATGCGGCTGGTGCGCCGGCCGGCGCCACGCGCCGAGCGCGTCGTGACGGCGCATCGCGTCAGGCCACTGCCGCGCGACATGGAAATTCCCGTGGCTTTCCATGCTGCCGACTGCCGGTATGTGGAACCAAGAGAAGCTTCTGTTTGACTAGCTAGGGAGGTCGATGAGGCAATGCTGCCCGTGCATGGGTGCTACCGCCTATATGTAGCGGAGACAGGGACCTCCAGATTAGCGGAAATAAATCCTATACGACCCGGGTCGCACCCTCCGATGGCTGGACCCAGTCCTGCGTTCGACATCTGGCAGAGGGAATCTCAAAGAAGCACCAAGTTCTTAATCCCATCTCCTGCCTGCTGCCTCTCCTCGGCGTCCTCACTTCACCGCCCCCAGCCCCGGAAAGAAATCATATACGACCTGGGTCGCACCTTCCTATGGCTGGACCCAGTCCTACGTTTGACATCTGGCAAAGCGAATCTTAAAGCAGTCTGGCCAGAACTTCCACCCGCGAGCCCTTCTCTGGCGTCCCGAGCTCAGCCTGCTGCTCGGCGGCGGCGCAACTCACTGCTTTGCTGACCACCGTCTTCCAGCCACGACAAATCTTCTTGACACCCTGGCTCGCGGCACCGCCGGCTGACCGCCCCATCAGCTTGGCCCGCTGGTTGTAGCTAAGTTACTTGCCGGCCGATGTGATTGCTACCTGCTAGCTGCAAATCAACACATGTGATCTGGATTGCCGCATATGCTTGAGTAGTTCACTCTGCGTGCCACTCGCTTTGCTGAATTTAATTCTCACATTGGTGATTTTGATGTGCACCGTGTATTCAGATTCGGTCAGTTCGAATTTCAGCGAATTTCCATCTCCTAGCTCCATTTTTTGCGAGGGAAGACGTCGAGAAGGTTTGTGGATTGAGCGCCGATGGGCAGCACTCAGCAGCGCAGCGAGTGGTGCCGCGGGGTGGGGTGGGAGGGGGCTGGGGGAAATAAATCCTATACGACCCGGGTCGCACCCTCCGATGGCTGGACCCAGTCCTGCGTTCGACATCATTCTGCGGAGTGATGGGCGATCGGGCGCTACTTGCTTGCCTTGTAGCGCCGGCTGTCAGATGCCAGGGGACTGTCCATGCTTGCTCAGGAAGCTGCCATACGCAGAATGCTTGTTTTCTCACTGCAGCTGCTTGGCTACTGTATGGCTGTGCTGGCTAGAGCGGAAGCTGGCAAGGGAATACGGCCTTGTATGGGCAGTGATCGACATGGAAGCATGTGTTCATGCCCCCGGGACGTTATAACTGATAACTGATCGATCATGGACGATGGATCCCGATCGAGCTGCGTGTCGTATCTTAATTCTGCATCTCTGCAGATTGTGTGTAGCCGCAATCGCCGGATGCAACTTGACTTCCATATATTTTGAATTTCAGTTTTATTGTTATTTTAGGCTATCTTGAAAGGAAGCTGTATTATTGTGTACTATATACTGTATACAGCTTGATTTTACATATTGACATGTTTCATGTAACTTCGTTCAAACATAGAGAAATCTAGCGTAGGACAAATTCAGAGCACCGATTAATGGAAAAGAAGGACTATAAGACATGAATAATATTGTCTTTAATGAAAAACTCTTCAAGTGTTATGTTTCAGACATTTTAAAGATTCTGTTTCGAGCACATAGTTACTACAGGTTTTGGGTACCGGTTTAAAAAAATTCTCAGAGGGGGCTGAGATTTCCGGTAACCACGGTTACCGGAGATAACCGGTCAAATACCGGACGGAATTTTCAAACAAAATTTAAATTTTAAACTGAAAAATGTCTAAATATTTTTAAAAATAAGGTTTTGAGAAGAAGAAAGTGAAATATTCGGACAATGAGTTGGGGCATGGGGAATCAGCCTAAATTCAAATCAAATTTGAATAGACCGAGATTTTTTAGCCGATAAATTCATTTACCAGAGGAGGCTGAGAATTCTGGTTACCGGCCGGTAACCGCGGTATTCCAACCGGTAACCAAATGCCTTACTACTTGGTAAGCTGAGAAAACATTTATTAGTAACTTCTCTTAGAGGAGGTTAAATCTTTGTATGTGAAGAAGCACCAGGCTGGCATTTGAATACCAAGTAAGTCCCTCTCCGGCTCTCCCTGCATCTCAAAAATAGAAATAGTAATTATGAAAGTGAATTGTTTCTCGGGCAGAAAGCCTGAGGAAAACCCTAGCTTGTTGCAGAAGACATATGTATTAGATGCATCTTGTTATTATTAAAAGAAGAAAGCTGACTAACTATGGTCATACCCCGAAGAACGCTAGAAAAGAATCGTCTCCCAGAGTGCTCGGACTCCTGCCGTTGTAACGTCAAATCTCTAAATCTAAACGGCATGATACTGAGAAGTGACAAGGTTTCAGAGATTTTTAGAGTAGGACATGGACGGATACGAATTGCTTGGGCGGCCGGCCATGCCGGGTAGCTTTTCTCCCGTACGTCCATGCATGCTTTACCGGCATGATCGACGCAGGTGGTGGCCTCCCGTTCTGATTCGATTCGCATTGCATGCATGTGCATATTCCAGGCAGAGTGGAGAAAGATTCAGGGAGGTGCTCGATTGCTGCTAGCTGGTGGTCTGCACGAGTTCGTGAGATCGAAGATGCAGTAGTAAAGTAAAGTAAAGCGGCATCCCTTTACCAAGTTGCGCAAAGCGTACGTCCATCGTGCATGTTTTTTTTTTCTTTTTGATATGGGGGGCGGCGTCCTAGCCTCTGCATCGAAAGATGCACACGGCTGATTCATTTGTATTTAAAAAATGTCACAGTATTAAACATCCATTACAAAAAGTTCACCATCTAAAGTTGAGACAAATCAACATGAGAATGAAGACCATGGAAACAAAACTAGACATTCTCTAGTCTATTAATATGACGCTGATCTTCCTTGAGCGGCCGGGTACATCCAGTAGCCATAGCCTCCCGCTGATCTTCCGGGAGGAGCAAAGCCCAAAGGTGGATCCAATGCGTAGCCCTTCGAATAACCTACAAAAAAAATCGTCCCCTTTTGCTTGTTAAAAACAATATCATTTCTGCTTGTCCAAATCGCCTAACATAAAGCTGAAACGCCAATACGAATTGTAGCTTTATCCAATTTTTTAACTCCATTCAACCAATTACTAAACATATTAGCAATATTCGTTGGTGGCGGAATATTGTAAGACCAATATAACATGCGACAAACAATTTGAGCAAAAGGACAATGCAGAAAAAGGTGTTTAACCGTTTCATTGGAATCACAAAAACAACACTTTTGACACCCATTCCAATTACGTTTAGCCAAATTATCTTTAGTGAGAAGAACCTTGTTGTTGAGGAACCACATGAAAGTTGTAATTTTAAGAGGTATCTTAAGCTTCCATAAATACTTACGAAGAAAAGGAGTATGTCCATTCATCAAATCAAGGTATAACGATTTCACCGAAAAAACACCCGAGTCATTAAGTTTCCAACAAAACCTATCTGATTCAGTAGAAAGATTCACATCCATCAAGCGTTCACACAAGTGTAACCAAGCATTCCATTTATGATCATTTAATCCTCTCCTAAAACAAATATTGAGAGGAGATTAAGCAAGAACAGTTGCAACTAGCACATTCTTATGTTGTACAATGTTGTACAGCGATGGATATTGCTCAGCCAGGGGTGAATCACCTAACCACACATCTTCCCGAAATCGAACAGTAGACCCACATCCTACTTTAAAAAATCCCCTAGCAAAAAATCAGATTTGACCCGCATTAGCCCCTTTCAAAAGGCAGAATCTGTGGGCTTGGTTGTTGTGTGTCCATCGTGCATGTAACGTTGTTGCCATTGGTTCGATAAAAATATATACTCCCTCCGGTCTAAATAAGTGGCGTGGTTCAAATTTAAATTTAAACTGAAACCACAACACTTATTATGCATTGGGAAAGTAGCTACTAGCTTGTTGTGTGTCCAGCTTGTTGATGTTTTATCCGATGATATCTATATATCATCCGAAAAACCTTTCGTGGTTCCGTGATATTCTGATCTTGTAATACATGCATGCTTTGGCTAGTATCCAGTGTTGTGAGAACACTGTCAACAAGGCAGTCTTCTTCTTCCTGTTTCATGGCAATCTCCAGCACGGTACCCTAGAGATCACCATATCTATCAGGACTCAGCAGCACCAGCTGACTAAGGACTCGTTTGATTCGCAGGATTTTCAGTATAATTGCATGTCTTCTCCGATTCTATAGGAGTAAATAAACTACTGTACATGATTTTGGATCTGCGAGCATTTGATTACATAGAAAAACCAAGTAAATAAATTATAAAAAATAGGTTGGAGTAAAGGGATAATTTTCTTCAAAACATAGTGCAATGGATCCTTTGTAGAAATTCCAAAAGATTGCAATCCCACGAATCAGACAACGTTTGTAGGAAGAAAATTCTATGTATTCAAATTCTTCCAAAATCCTATACAATTGCTTTGAATCAAATAAGTCCTAAAGCATAAGCAACTGAGCTATCCTCTTGGGTGGGTTTGTGGGGATCTGTTTGGCCCACACTTATCGCATGCATTTGAACAGACTCACAACTAGACGATTCTGACTTCATTATCGGACCTACCTCCCTATATAGGTACTACAGTACGATAAACAACGAGTGGTACATCCAGCATGAAAGCGATACATTCCAATCCCGGCTAGGCCAGTCCTATATCATCGATCTTACAGGGTCTGATGTACTACTAATCGACGAATCATGCTCAAGGGTTTTTTCCTTGTTCTCGGAAAATTACCGGTGGTGCACCGACTGGAAATACCTATCAAAATACCATCAGAGATCTTTCAATCAGATTTTAAAGTTAGTCCAAAATTTATCAAAATCATTTAAGTTATGAGCAAATTTTGAAATACAGGGTCGGTATTTAATTTTTTATGACGGTGGTTACTGGAAGAACCGGTTTCCGGTTTAGGGTTTAGAATTTAGAAAGAATTGGTTTCCGGCGAGATATCAAAAATATTCAGGCAAGGAAAAGAAAAAGAAAACTGATTCAAGCTTCATATGCCACTAGCCACGAAAGTGGCGGCGGCTCCGATCGAATTCGTCCGTCTCGATGGGTCAAAGGTGTTGTCATGCATGGTGTCGACTGTGGAGATACCTGGTAGTGGATTACACGGCGTATAGTACGAGCTAAGTAGTAGCTAGTTCTGAGATGCCATCGATTAAACGGAAAGAAAACAACATGGCGGCACGCCCTGCCATCGACGTCCAAGTCCAACCATGAGCACGCAGAACCTGTCGCCGCGACATGCCCCGCAGCGTGGTTGTGAGAGTGGCGATGGCGCGCTGTGGCGGGGCAGAGGCGCGCCAACTCAGACCCCGGCCCGGCTTGTATGCCGGCGGTGGAACCGGCTGGGGCCGCCACCGCACGCCGGGGCCCCTTCTCCACCTCTTGGCCGTGGGCAAAAGCCGGTGCCAACCGAGAGACACTGCGCGTACGATCGTCGATCGGGTTCCTGAAAAAGAAAGCGTTGGGAGCTCCGGGCTTTCGCTTGCGTGTGGGCGTCATGATGGAGTGGCCTCGGCGATCGCCCATCTCGATCACCGGCGTCTTGTGTTCCTCCGCTCGGGCGCACCATCATGCCCGCCCCGAGCCTTTCCCTTCCCTTTGCTGCGCTGTGAACGATGCATCTTTTCGCCGCTGCGAAGTCCAAAGCAGTCAGCCGAGTTTCTTTAGCTAATCTGCTCAGCCCTAGCTGGCTGGCCTTGGCCTGCTAAGAGCATCTCCAACAGACGCGCTAAAAGCCCTGCGTGGCAAAAAAACGCCGTTTTGCCGCGCGCGGACGCTGCCGCGCCGCTCCAGCGGACGCGGGAAAACGGCGCGCGCGCTAAAAGTTTTACCGAAATCTGCCGCGTGCGATGCCGCGCGCGCTATAAAGATGACACGCGCGAAGCGGCCAACTGCCACTCCTCCCACGCGTCTTCCTCCCGCGCCCTCTCTCCCCGCCGCTCTCCCTCCCGCGCCGCTCCGCCTCCGGCCGTTCCTCCTCGACGCGAAGATGCCGCCGCGCCGCCGTCATCCCGCCACGCGGCCGATTCGACGCGGAGATCCGCTCCGGCGAGGAGCGGATCCGCCTCGGCACCTTCGACACGGCGCACGAGGCGCGTGCCTACGACGCCGTGCGCGGCGGGCCGCAGCCGCCGCGCGATGAACTTCCACGACGTGTTCACGCGCGAGCAGGCGGAGATGCTCGCGCCGCCGCCGATGATCACGCGGGAGGAGCAGCGCCGCAGCGGGAGCTAGCTCGCTCATCGCCGAGCGCGACGAGGCGTTCCGCGTCGAATGGGCGCGCCGCTCCGGAGGACGTCGCGCGCCACGGCGGCCTTCTACGCGAGAAAGAGAAGAAGGAGGAGGAGAAGGCGGCGGAGAAGGCGGCAAAAAAAGCTTCCCGCGAGAAGCGCGCGCGCCGAGATCGCGAAGAGGAAGGCGGCGAGGGCCGCGAAGGCGGCGAGGAAGGAAAAGAAGAACGGCGCAGGGCCGTCGACGGTCGTCGTCTCCTCCTCCTCCTCCTTCGAGTGGACGACAACGCCGGTGTCGTCCACGACTCCGAGCAGCTCGGACTTCAACTGGGACTCCTCCGAGTAGTCTCGTAGAACTTTTAATATATGTCGCATTGTATCGTCGAACTTTTATAATATATTCGTATTTTCGCTCAAATTTTCATAGTTTGTTCGATTTAAATTTTCAAAAAACGGTCGGATTTAGCACTTTATACCGCGCGCGCTGCAAAATAGCGCCTCTGCCGGAGGTGCGTTTTTCGCACAGCAACGCGCGCTGGAAAATAGCGCCTCTGCCGCGGGCAAATTCGCTAACACGCGCGCTAACAGTATACAGCGCGCCGAATCGCGCCTATACAGCGCCAGATTTTACAGCGCCTGTTGGAGATGCTCTAATAGTGGTGTTGTTCACGTGTCAGAGAAAAAGGTTGCACGATTGTTTCGATTCATAGCGTCGTTAGAGCATGTCTAACACGCCTCTTATAACCCGCCCCGTAAAATTCCGGCGAGATACGGGGCAGGCACGGTTTGGGCCGTCTAGCAGGCCCCGTATTCGGGCCGCCCCGTTTCGGCGGAATACGGGACCCAGGAAATCGGCCCCGTCGCCCCTACTTATACCGGGCGCTGCGAGTGAGGGGTTAACCCTCACTCGCAACCCTAGCTCCGCCGTGCGCCGCCGCCTCCTCCTCCCCGCTCCGGCGAGCAATTCGTCGCTACCCCGCGCCGCATTCCACCCCATCTCCTGCATGGACTCCCGACGCCGCAGTACCGCCTCGCCGGCGAGCGGATCGAAGCGATCCCGCTCGCCGGACAACGTGGAGGATGCCTGGCGGCTTCAATGCAAAAGATCCGCCGCCGGGAGCCGCCGCGCGGCCTGCAAGTACGACGGCGGCGCGTTCGTCCCGCCGAAGCTCCGTGACTTCACGCGAGGCGGCCGCTGGTACCATGAGGACCCGCCGTTCAAGCCGATGAGCGGCCCCAAGTTCGAGGCGTGGCTCGCCGAGTGGGAGCGCCAACGCCGGGTGAACGAGGCATGGAGGGCGACCATCGGGAGCACCAGCGGTGGAGGTGCTCCGCCGCCGGCGAGGAGGAGGAGGAAGACGAGGACCAGGACCCCGCCTTCTTGAAGGCGATTGAAGAGTCCCTCAAGGACGCCGACGAGAGGAAGAAGGCGGAGGAGGAAGAAAGGGCGGCGGCCATCGCCGCCGTGAAGGAGGCGGAGGCGCGGGCGGCGCAGGCGCAGGCGGAGGCGGAGGCCGACGGGTTCATCATCGACCTCTCCGACTAGAAGTCGCGATCATGGATCGCGCATTTTGTATGTAGGTACGTCGATTCCTATGTATGATCGACGAACTATGAATGAACAAGTTTCCCGGGGTTTTAAATTTACAAATATACGGGGTCAAATACGGGGTCTGCTAGACGGAGCGGTGTATCTACGACCATTTTTTTATACAGGGCGAAAAAGCGGCGAAATACATGGCAGAAAAGTAAGGGCCCTGTTAGACATGCTCTTAGAGCACGTCTAACCCAAGTACAAAATCTTAGAGGAGCAAAAGCCTCCCTAAAACTTAACTTACTATATTTTCTCCTCTAATTTTGCACCGTAGAACCAAACCCCAAGAACTCGGAGGAGCAAACTTTTTTCAACATAATTCGTAAATTTGGGCACATTCACATGACAATATAACATAAGATGATTCATAATGTATATAAAGTCGCACAAATTGATAGCATCAACTAAACCTAACAAATTGGTAGTTTTCAGATACAAATTGATAGCACTAGTCATCATCTTCATCACAAGTTATCATCTTCCTCAAACCTCCTCCACTAGTCATCTTCTTCCTCAAACCTCCTCCTATTGTAGCGCATGACTAGAGCCGACCACCTACTCGTTATCGATGGCAAGGATCGACCATCTCCACTTGTTCTTTGTTTAAAGTTGATATGGATCCCTTCCCAAAATTGATTGATCGGTTGCTTATCTCCAATCAGTGTTTGATCATGCCACGAGAAGTATAAATCGTTATCCTCATCCTCAGTCCATTTTCCTTATCTCTTCTTCTTGCTATGAATTTGAACAAACAAACAAACGTCTTGTTCATCCGCCAAAATTCACCAAATTTTCCAAACAAAAAGGGGTTGAGAGAAGCATACCTTGGCGAAATGGGTATCCAAGGATCATCTTCTTCATCCGCCGTTGCCGGTGCCGGAGCCGCGCGGCATCAGTGGCGGATTTGCTCGATGTTGCGCCGCCAGATTCGGTCGATATAGGCTATCGGCGGCTACGCGGAGAAGGTAGGAGGGTCGGGGATCCTAAACGGAGTCGTCAGCGGCCGGCTCTTGTCGCCGGACTGATCGAGGAGCAGTTGGCGACGGCGATGTGGCGCTGCGGGGGGGAGAGGCGGAGGCGAAGGCGGGGGAGCAAAATTTTAGGCGAGCCGCGGAGGCGGATATTTAGGGGCAGTGGAGGCCGATGGGCAAATTTTTTGCTCCTCTTAAGCCGTTAGGGTTTCGGCTAGAGTCGGTTCCGACTGATAGCGGCACAAAGAGATGCCTTTATAGCGCTGGTTCTATTTTACGAAAAAAGAAGCATAGCTACAACCTCTGCATCAAACTATACATACCATTACCGATGCGCTAATTAAATTTAGGCTCTGTCAGCTTAATTCAAGCTTACAGAGCTTTTGTGGGTAGAAAATTTTGTAAATCAAGCCCCGTGTGGAATATATATTTACCAGATACAGCGGCTAGCGACAGATATCGATCGCATGTCGTCATGCATCCATGTCTATGCGAAGCCGAAACCTTTTTACACTGATCGACAAACGAATGAGCGTGACCTTGATATCTTTGTTGAAAAACCGGCGCTCCGCTATGACTTGAGAGTTGCGAGTGCTAAGCTTTTTCCTGTCTAATGATAAAATCATGGCGTGCTTTTCCCTCCCTTTTTCTTTCCGAGTATTCCTGGGAATGATCGACCAGGCCGGCCGGTCAGTTGATGTGGTGTGTGCTAGATTCATGTGTCCCCTTATCGTGCCGGCCGACAGCGTTCCATGATTTGCTGCGGTCCAGTTTTCCTTGAATGAATTTGCACACTCAACCTAACAAACAAATAAATAAATGCAGATATATATGGCGGCTAATACAATAAAAATACATTTAAATCTGGGGAAAAAAACGTGTCTATTGGTCAGTACAGCGTATGTTATACCAAACCGTCCACTAATTGCAAAATTTGGTCTCAAGTCTCAACAGTTGTAAGAAGAATTATTGGTCGGTTGATGCGGCATGCTATGATGCATGTCACCTTATCGTGCCGGCAGATAACGCTCGATCCATGTCTCCAGGTTTGCAAATTAGAGCCAACCTAACAGGTAATTAAATACGCATTACAACTGCTAATCGAAAACATTTCAATTCTCTTCTATCTAATTGGATGGCTTTGTAAAAAAAAATAAACCGGCCTATCGCCATTTTTGGCTTTGTAAATTTTGAAAACCTGTCCACATTTCCCCAAACCGCAATTCTCTTGAATCTAATTGGATGGCACATCAAATGCCTTTCACTATCATAGAAAACATTTAAATTCAAAAAATAAATAAATACAGAATGTGGCGGCTAATACAGAAAAATCATTTAGAAAAGTAGTACAATGATCTGTTATACCAAACCGATTTTTTTGCAAATTTGGCCTAAACAGTGCCAAGAAGAATTATTGGTCCGTGATGTATCAATACATGCATGTACATCTATTGTACAACTTGTTAAACAATAGATGTAACTCCTCATGTCGAAATTACTTGTTAAACAATAGATGTATCTAGACATGTTTTAGTATATAGATTCATTCATTTTTTAACAAATATTTTGCATGGGAGGGAGTGGTACATATCGAATACCAAGGGCATGTGCAATAGTTGATAAGGCTGTTTTATCTTAACGCTGCCACATAATCTAGATATAACAATAAAATATGATGTATAATTGGTTTTTTTGTCTTATCTTTGGTAACCAAACATTCTAAATTTGTGGTGAGAGAGATTATGCTAAGAGAAGGCAAAATCTTTTTTCATCTTTCTCTTTCCTCCACACCAGCGTTTATCCTACGGGCTGTGCTAAGATATCACCATTGTACATGCCCTAGTATACTCCCTTCGTCCATAAATAAGTGTGCTTCTAGATTTTGTATTAATTCAATCTTTTACATTTGACCAAATTTATGGAAAAGAGTAGCAACATATATGGCATCATATCACTACATTATGAAACTACTCCATTTTAAAACAGATTAAAGAATGCTCCATCCATATCACAATTCTTGCCGCAAATTTAGATGTATTTGGACATATTCCGTGAATAGATACGTCCGAATACGCGACAAGAACTATGAGACGGATTGGTTAATAATTTAGTGTAATAAATAAGACTATAAGCACACTTATATTTGAGAACAGGGCGTAGGAATTATGGAGTGCTTGATTCATGTGTATGATAATCGACTAGATCTTAGAATAACATGGATTTTCTGGTGTTAAACCACTTGCAAGAGGATTAGGAGAACACATATTTGTTTAGGACCTGAATTAGGCGGGAGAATCCTATCAAAGAAAAAGAAAAGATTAGGAGGGGATCACGGCTGCGCAGGAGCCCAACTGAATACGACGGAGACGCTATGGAGGGTCCGGCATGTCGCTGGATATGCCCGACCCGTGTCCACATCAAATCCCACACTGCCGTGTAGTGGCCCGGGACCGAACGCCATGAACTGGAGTACTGTACGTTTCAGCAAAAAGAACGCTGGGAAAAGAGTTGGTATGTGCACGACTTTGGTTGTGCAATCTGCATCGCTGCATGATTTAACATGTTGTCATGAGAGTGAACGCATGACCGATTGCCAGGACCTGTTCATATTTTAATTGGGTCTTTGGATGAAAATTGCAATCCTGTCAGTGGTTGATGGATTCGATCGTTGTATCCGTGTTTGGACAACGTAACCGTGAATGTGTGCATACATATACACACCAAACAACTCGTGTGTGCTTCGACAATAAACAATGCAAGGAGCTTATGGTTTGCAGCTAAGGTAATTAATGACTAGGAAGTTGGTTGCGGCGGTACGCGGCGCCCTTGGTCGTTAGAATTTTGGTTATAGTGTTGTAAAATTATTACAATATCCGCCCTTTAAAGATATTACAACGTGATAGTACTCGATGAAATAGTTTGACGGACGAGTAGTCTTCAAAATGTCAGTGACAATATAGAAACGTTCCATACCAACACAGGTAGTAAAAATAATTTTAAATTAGGGCCTAGTTTCATATCCGGCATGTGGATCAGATAGGTTGAGAACGTAGCAAGCGGGCGAGATAAAACAAGCCACCGCGAGGTGTCACCGATTCAAAGAGAACTGAAGACAATGGTCGATGTCTCCCGATCGGAAAAGATATCATTCTCAAACTCAAGACCGACTCTCTTTTAATATGAGAACTATTCATCATTAATTGACCCGTGGTAAAACACACGGGTATTATGCTATAGTGTTGTAAAATTATTACATTGTCTGAGTTACCGAAGTACTATAGAAGCATTGGTGTGGAAGCAATCTTAAAAAACATAAAAGTATTACTGTAGCGCCATTGTTTAAATTATTTTCAAGCACCCATAGATGAGGCCGAGGCGATTAAGAAAAAGGGTAGTATGTATGAAAAACACCGGATGATCGTAGGGCGATGGGAAAAAATTGGTAGTATGCCCGCTGTACAACACTATAGATGAAGTGCCCGGAGGGACAACCGTGCCGGTTAAAAGGTTCGACAGATAACGGATCAATTATTTTTCGAGAGACAACATAAAGAAGGCACCACTATTTTCTGTGACTAAAAGAGATGTTGGATAGTGGAGTGTCACTGTTTTTGGAGTTCGTATAGAGGAAAATGCTAGTATTTTCTGCGGCTGAAAGAGGTAATGGGTGAAGTAAGTGTACCTTCATAAAGGTATGTTAGAAGGAGACAATAATATTTTCCCTGGATTCAAGAGGCGACGAAAGGGGTAGAGTAAGTATATTTTTTCGATTAAACCATAGAAGAGCATAATATTATTTTCCATGGGTACAAAAGACAACGAATGTTGGTTTTTTTTCTTGAATTACTACCGAAGAATTATGCACACGTGAAGAATTGCTGACTGGTAATTATTATCCAGAACTACACTTGAGATTGAAGATTTATGTAAAAATTATCACATTTGTGCACCGTTGAGAAATTACCGGTGTAGAAATGTGCTCCTTGGAAGAATTAATATTAGGTAGCGACAAATTACTGTGGATGTAGAATATTTCTACTCATGACAAACAAAACTATGGTTGATGAAGATTTGGGTAAAATTCGGCACGTTTATGCGTTGTTGAGAAATTACTGTCGCATGAATATGCGCCATGAAAGAATTACTGTTAGTAGCTGACATCGACATGCGACAAATTACTATGAAAGTTGAATATTTCTACCAATGACAAATAGACCACAGCCAAGGTTGAAGATTCAGGTAAAAATTACAACGCTTGTGCGTCTTTAAGAAATTATCGTCGCATAAATATGTGCCCTAAAAAAATACTATTTGTAGTTGATATCAACACGTGACAAATTAATGCGAAAGCTGAATATTTATACCGACAAGAAATTACTACGGAAGTTTGATATTTTCACCCACGAATTAGTGAGAAAAGTTTTTGTCGAAAAGTAAAAAAGATACAAATGGGAGTACTATTTATCCACGCTCACGAACAGTAACCTAATAGTCTCAGGAATTAGCAAACCCACGAATTAGTGCAAAATGGTTTTATCGGAATGTAAAAAAAGATACAAATGGGAGTGCGGTTTATCCACGCGCATGAACAGTAACCGAATAGCCTAAGGATTGAACAAACACGATCAACTTTTATATATACTTTTATATATAGTATGTCTTTAAGAAATTATTGTCGCATAAATATGTGCCCTAAAAAAATACTATTTGTAGTTGATATCAACACGTGACAAATTAATGCGAAAGCTGAATATTTCTACCGGCAACAAATTACTACGGAAGTTTGATATTTTCACCCATGAATTAGTGTGAAAAGCTTTTGTCGGAAAGTAAAAAAGACACAAATGGGAGTACTGTTTATCCACGCTCACGAACAGTAACTTAATAGTCTCAGGAATTAGCAAACCCACGAATTAGTGCAAAAAGTTTTTATCGGAATGTAAAAAAAAAGATACAAATGGGAGTGCGGTTTATCCACGCGCATGAACAAGTAACCGGATAGCCTAAGGAGTGAACAAACACGATCAGCTTTTATATATAGTATATTATTTTCCAAACTGATTCCGCCAAAGCTTTGGAGAATTGGTGTACAATATGTTTTTGTCAAAAATATAACTATTCTAAAATTGGACTATTTTGAATTTTCCTTTTTGATATAACACATTAGTCACTATGTTAGCATAAAAGGTGACAGAGTTATCCCAATAGTGAGCTACATTCATATTTTAAATGAAATAAATAAGGAATCAGCAAATTTATCGAAGCAAGTTTCTGATTAGGCCTATAAATTCTAATGGCGGATTGTCATAATATTGTATTATTGAACAGTTTTTATGTTTTGCTTTATTCTTTTCGTATAATTCCCAAAAGAATGGAGCATGCATTATGGTAAATTGAATATATCTATGATTGAACTCAATAGAAAAAATGCTTTGAAATTGCACATAGATGAATAGCTTAGAAAAATTATACATGGTTGTAAGTCCCACAAATTAAACGCTCCCCTAGAATTTTCACTATTTCACACACCACTCCTTTAAATCAAAGAAGCCATTAGAATGATGCTAATTATGCTGCTCATAGGAAAAATATTGGTCCTTTGAAAAGGTACATTTGTCATTGGATTTTTTTTATATAAATACAGTGCAGAGGAATTTAAATAAGTTTAATCATATAACCCAAAAATCAATTTCTTTTTTTTTATTAAGAAAGAGTCCTTTATTGTGCTGGCAAGATGCTAAATGTTTATCGGCAATATGTATGTGTTATATTTTACACTCAATATTCAGTGGTAAAATTATACTAATTTGTGTACACATAAGTCCTCCATTAGCATATTCAAATTTCGCACCCACTTTACCACATGCAAATGCACGTGGAAAATAAATATTAGGTGTGCAGGAAAAAATATGATGTATTTTTAGAAATTAAAGAAATTATGTGATGAACTGGCTTATACAATTGTACATTTATAAGTCTAATTATGTTCATGTTTGCATAAAAGATCATCCAACTGGAATCCACTTCCTTCATTCCAATGAATAAGACTAGCCAAACCATGAAAAGTTTGATAGCCTTTTTACAAAAAAAAAAGTTAAAATACGAAATACAAAATGAATATCATTAGATACAACACGAAATATACTTTCACGTGATATATATATAGGTAATATCATAATTTTATTGAAAGAATTTTCGGAAAGTTTGATCAAACTGTACATATATAGCTTGACTGTAAAAAAAAATAAACCTCATTCATTGAAATAGTGGTAGTAATTAAAATCTTAGGACTATCGTGCTAGGCGGACATTCATCAAGAATTTTCATCAACTTAAAGAATGTGGGATTTTAATTTGATATCTCGTTTTGGAACGGTTTAGCTCTCCCACAAACAAAAGATTTGTATTTCCTAAAAGGAAACTATAGATCCGTGCAACTATTCGTATAGCTTAATTGTTGTGATGGTATTTTATATAGAAAGATGTTGGCCCATGATCATTTTGGTTCTTTACAAGTTTCTAAACAAAGACACAATGCCACATGTACTTACATTTAAATCGATGATAAACTCATTCGCATAACTCATAGGGTATTTGTGCATGATCTGTATTAAAACCCTTGGGATCAAAGTGACCCCGACCGGACTCTTTTGGAACATCATGAAAGGCTCGGTCGAACGCATGACTTTAAAAGGAAAGTGATGGTTTGCTGCATTATCGATCATCATTTATCCAAAAGAAGGGCTAGCTCATAATGCATTATGAAATTGACGACTAGCAGTGCATGCTGAAACGCCATTCTGCCGTTCCAGATAGTCTAGGATAGTAGTACTAGGATGAAGGAACATGAGCTCTAGCATTTCATCAAATCGACATCCATTTTACAAGGCCACCCCAGCCATTCCCTGTCCAGAAAACCTCTTCTAAAACCCCCAAACTTGATCCTCCTTCTCCCTCCGCAAGCTTTGAGCATAGTATGCCTCCATTAATCTTTAGCCAACCATCCTAAGCATACATTAATTCTTCCATCCATCTCTACACCTAATTAAAAATCCTACTAATTAACCCTCCTGCCTGCCTGCATGATGAGCATGCAAGCATGTCCCCTGCATGCGCATGGACGCTTTGCATCTCGCTTTGTCCCCTCCTCTGTCTGCCGGCACGCTCGACATCCATCACGCAGGCATGCTGGATCGTGTCCTCGATCGATCGCCGATCGATCTACAGCCCCAGCAGGATGTAGTAGACGAGCGTGATGGGCAGCGCGATGAGCATGCCGAAGATGACCCTGCAAGCACAACCCAACGGCAGGTGAGACAAGGATCGGAGGAGAATCTCGCCCACGCTAGCTAGCTGAGAGAATTATTAAGTAGGCATGCGATGGAGGGTTAATTTGGCCAGGGGGGACATGGAGGAGCTTACGCCGTGCTGAGGATGTCGGGGTGCACGCTGTACTCCTTGGCGAAGACGAAGGGGACAATGCCCTGGGGCAGCGCCGCCTGCAGGTTAAACAAACAAACATGGCGTCAGTTCAGTGGAGTGGTCACAGCTGCGAGGGGAAACGAGGGGGCCGGGCATCGAGCTGTGCGTGCGAAAGTGTAAAGCGAAAGCGGGCGTTTGCCGCGCTTTCCCGGCGCATGAACAGGGCGGAGCGCAGTTCATGATTCCGGACGGACCGGCGTGCCCCGGCCGGCCGGCCACTTGACCGGCCGATCGATGTTCTTGGTAGGGTGCGTGCGTGCTCGCTTCCTTTTTCTCCGAAAGGCGCTTCTTGTCAGTGTTCAAAAGCCTGTGTGTGAATTGTGGTCTGTACCTGCACGATGGCGACATGGAGAAGCTTGCCGCGGAGGCCGACGGCGATGGAGGCGGCGGCCATCACGGCCGGGCCCGTCAGGAACCGCACCGCCATGGCGAACGATGCCCGCTTGTTCCCGCACGCGATGATCCGCGGCTGCAGCGCCATGAACAGACCTGCCACACGCATATACATGATGTCAGCGCTACGTATGCTATGACCTCAACTATCCGGTGTGCATGCATGCAAACTTGCAGGTCTCACCGAGGCTGAACATGGCCATGCCGAGGCCGGCGTCGGACAGGATGGCGATGGACTTCATGATGATGGCCGGCATCTCGAAGTTCCAGCTGCCAAGAAAAGAAACGAATACATTAGTTAACGGGCGCTCATTCCTCGATTGATTGATGATGGAACGTTAATGCGCCGTCAAGTACCGGAAGCACACGAGTGACCAGACGAGGCCGATCAGGCTGGAGTAGGTGTTGGGGTTGCGGATCAGCTTGCGCCACACCATGATCAGGATCAGCCGCGTCATCACGCTAGTCGGCGGCATCGCCGTCGGCGCCGCCACCATTCCCTCCTGGTTCCCCAGTTCCTTCTCGTCGCCGGCCTCCGCGTCCCTCTCGCCGGCCATCCCCTTGTTCCCGAAGCTGAAGTCGTCACGCTCCACGCCGTCCGCTGCCAGCCAAGAACAGAGAGGATCGATTCGTTAGCAGACTGATGGAAACTAATCAAGTCGCCGCCCGACGGCCTGAGAATGTACAGCTACTTCGTGGAGTACAGCAGTCGAAAGTATTAGGTACCTTTGCGCGGGGAGGCGACGGCCACGCGGACGTCCTTGGCGCCGGCGGCATCGTTGTACGCCTCGGTGTTGCCGTTGCCGAACACGTCGGACACGGGCGACGCGCTGGAGCTCCACACGAACATGTGCAGGTCCTTGCCGTCCTCGCCCTTGGCGCCGGCCTTCTTGGCCGGCTTCGGCGCCGCCGCCATCGCGGGGTTGGGCGCCGGGTACTGCCCGTACTTGTTGCCACCGCCCCCGGCCTTGTCCTCCTCGTAGTTGGACGGGCGCGGCGTGGCGCCCGTGCGCACCACGGGGCCGAACGTGTCGGCGGCGGCGAAGTTGGAGCTGCGGCCCACCATGGAGTAGAAGTCGGTGTGGTTGAAGCTGGAGCCCCGGGGCGTCGGGTTCCGGGACGACTGCAGCGAGTAGATCTCGGCGTTGGTGAGGTTGCTGGGCCGGGGCGTGGTGCTGGAGAACCCCATGGAGCGGCGCGAGTATATGTCAGAGCGCGACGCGTTGGAGCGGCGCACGGTGACGTGAATCTTGCCGTCCTCCTTCACCTCGGCCTCCGTCTCGATCATGCCCCGCCCGCCGCCGTCGAGCGACATGACGTCCGGGTCGACGACGATGGAGGCGATGGCGCCGGCGGTGTCCGGGAACTGCTCCGTGATGAGTATCCTGGCGCCGCGGTACTCGAACATGAAGAGCATGAGGGTGTACCAGATGATGCACTGGAGCACGACGATCTGCACCATGAGTGACCCGGACTCGTCGCCGTACATGCCCTTGAGGAGCGGGATGCCCATGACGAGGGTGTTGGGGAGGGTGGAGAGGGAGAAGAGGGTGATGGTCCACTCGAGGGAGCCGTTGCGGGAGAGGTGGCTCCAGCAGGCGAGGAGGGCGAGGATGATGAGCTTCTGCAGCGTGTCGGCGGCGATGAAGCGCAGGTTCATGGTGTAGGGGTTGTTGCTGGAGATGAAGTGGAAGGAGAGGAGGGGCACGGCGAAGAGCGCCACGAAGCGGTTGATCCCGGAGCACTGGTCCGGCGTGAAGATGCGCCACCACTTGACGGAGCCGTAGGCCAGCATCATGGCCACGTACAGCGGCACCATCGCCGTCATGACGTGGTAGAAGTCGGTGCCCGTGATCATCTTGCCGTTCGGTGGTGGCCGCCGCCGGTGCCGCGCGGCGAGAAATGCTCTTCTACGTTGGCAGGGTGGAGGTGTACGTTAGGGTCGTTCGATCGGTGTGGGGCGTGGGAGTGGAGCGCTTGCTGGATTTATGATGGCGCGGCCGGGGACGGTGGCCGCGGCGGCGGTGTGGCGATCGAGTAGGTGGAGAGGAGGCAGGCGGGGGAGCCAATGAGGGAGGGGGGAAGAGTGGGCAAGCGCGCGGGCGATTATTTATACACGTCATGTGGACACTCCACAGTAAACGGTCACACACCCCGACACTCAGAAAAGGCAAATGGGCAAAAGGAAATGAAATACGGAGTGGGAGAATACTTGCTGGCTACAAGAATTAAAATAGTATATTATTACTTAGTTGGAAGAAAGAGAGGAGGAGAGAGAAGGATTAAAATAGTATATTATTGCTTAGTTTATAGCCAGCTGACTAAGACTTATTGTACTTGTTCTTATGCAACAGTCAGCTCTAGCACGTGCTCCTAGGCACTTTGTGAGAGTAAAAGGTGGGCCATACATTGATAAAATACTACATTTTTTAGCTCACTATTGTATATGTTGGCTCCAAATTAACTATAGATGACATGGCACTTGGTTTATAGCCAGCAACTGGCTATACTATTGGAATTGCTCTTAGTCCTACCTATATCCCTACGTTATCAATTTGACTAAGACTAGTTATAGTGGGGAATAACGTAATACTACTCTATGTCTATAGTGAGCACGGGCGTACCCTCTTGGGGACCAAACCAGGCTATGGCCCGCTCTTTCCAAACTGAAAAAAGTAGTATTAGTAAGCTATTTTCAGCTATCAGCTTAATTAAGTATTGATTTGTCAACAACATTTGGTCCAGTGGCTTAACTTGGCCCGGTCTACCTCAACCGGCCATGCCTTAAGTGGCAGCCACGGTCCGCCGGTGATAGTGAGTAGAAACATATGTATGGTATCATGCAAGATCATACTTATTAGGTTCTAGACTCATCTTGTGTTGACAAGTGTGATGTTATGGTAATATAGCTAGTTACCACCTCAGTTTCTTTATTCATTTATTTTCATGACATGTCACCAAAATGTTTGGATTGTGTGATGTTACTATCTGGACCGTTAAATTGCTAGCCATAAGGTGCAACATGTTGCAACTGCTCTAGACCATTGGATCGCTTCGTGATTTGTAAAACTCATGAGTTGCAACGGGAGTTGCAATTTCCAAATTAGATTTGAAGACATGACCAAGAATTAGATCAATTTCTAGTTGACATAGAATTAGTCACACCAAAATTTTGTTCGGTCTGCCTACCTCTCTTTCAAACCAGATTTAGCTTTAAAATTTGTCACCCGCGTTTTGAAAGAAAAATTTAGATGCCATCGTATTAAAAAAATATCCAATTCCAACCGGGAATACTCCAGTTTAAAGTAAAATAAACAAAAGTTGGAGTCAGCATGTTGCAACGGGAAAAAAATAATCGCAACCACAACCCAACTAAAAGAACACGAATCTCCGCGTATCATCCCATGACTAAGGAATGGTTGAGCAGAAACTACAAATGTAATCTGAGCTACGTGTAGCCCTCTATTTATTAAAAAAATATGAAGTTTCAAAATAAACTGAAAAACCCTAGACGTAGTGAATGATGTATGCTACAGGCGTGCAAAATCTCAATGTGAAGTTATTTGTACTCTAGGCTACAAAAAATATATATTTTTGCAAATTTTAGTATAGTGAATAGTGAACATTTCAAAATTACAAAAATTATTAGATTTTATGTCATTTCTGTGGAGACTAGAATAGAGAAGTAAGATGTTGCCCCTTGTAGGATACATCAAGAATTCTTTTTTTAGAATGTTTTGAAACTTCAAAATATGACTTTCCAAAATTTTGAAAATAAATGGCTACCTATAACTAAACGTCCATTTGTCCACTCCCCATGATTGAGCTCTAAACAAGTTCTCATTCGAATGTGAATAACCAAAATCATATTTTATATGTCCCAATGTAGTTAATCATTGTATCTCCTTATAAGTTTTTCTTATAAATCTCCACTCCTCAAGCAATTCATGCATATTTTGATGTTATATTCCCCAATGTTGGTTAATCATCCCCATGTTGATTTGTCTTTGTAGATCTCCATTGATCCCCAATGAATATATTCATATTATATATTAGTGTTTTTAAAAATTTATACCTTCGATTGGATTATCGGACTGTAGTATTCTTCTTTTCACCTAAGAGATCCTAGGTTGATCGAATCCACCGGAAGAATTATAAGGATGTAAGATCACCGCAAATGGGACTTTGAGGACTCATTTAGTGGTTGTTTCATCTGAACAAATGTTTGCTTTTGTTTTTTGTTTTCTCAATGGATGAAAATAGGCTAGGACTAACGTTTCACCTACATCTGTGAAAAGATGGCCATCAGAATAAAAAGATAATAATAAGCACACGTGTGATGTAGTATATAATAATAAGATACACAATTTAAATGGGTGATGCGTCCAAACGACACCATGCCATGCGTACATCACGAACCATGGATCTATTATACTACCATTTCCCCGAGCATCGTTCAATGAAAAAGATAATTAAGTAAATGGAAAATAGCCTTAAGGTCAGCGACGTCATCATTACTCCCTAGATAGAAACTACACATTTGACCCTTTTCTACTCTCACCACGCCGGCATCAAAGTATATGAATCACTAACTACAATTACCTTCATACCATTATCAACCCCGCGAGATTTGGGTACCTGACAAGCACAGAGATTGGGATACGAAGACAACTGCTAATACATGGACCCAGGTAACATAACACACAATATCCCAATGATAATATAAAGATGCACTTGTTGTTGCGAGGCTAGGCCTGAACCCTCATCCTTACACATGAGTATATCAACGATCATAAACATTGTATAAAAGATCTTGAATAGATTGAATAATAAGAGTCTTACAATATCGCCAATTGCAATGGAATCAAGATTACAAAGTTAGAGAGGAAAGGGATGGTAATGAAGATGATCGTGGTGGAAATAGAGATTATGTGTTGATGGAGATCTAACATGGCGCCCGAATGGGGTTCTCAGGGACGGAGAGAAGGGGGAGGAGGGGGGCTTAGCCACCTCCATGATTGAGATTTTATGAAGAATACTACTCATTATAGCTCTAATTTCTTGTTGATTTAGCTAACTCTGCCCCCCTCATCAAGTTTACAACACAATTTTGCCCCCCTCAAGTTGGGAAGCTGGCTCCGTCCCTGGGGATTCTAGTGGTGTTCTCTTCATTTGATGACCTATATGTGTCTTCACGCTAAATATTAGGTTTGACAAGACGAACCTACCCAGCACATGGTACGGTCACCCGGTTCATGACGGGCTGATCGTACCACTGGCCGTTAAACCTTCTGCGATTCGTCTTAGCCACATGGATGAGTGGTTGAAGATACTTGCTTTTAATTCTTCTTATTTGCCTTTGATTTCCTTCCTAAAATTCCCATTTCTACATAGAAATAAATAAAACAAGCATTTGCACATACATGCAATAATTAGTGAATAGAAATGGGTCCAGAGAGATATAATCATTATTTCGATGAAAAATATAATATCTACACGGTGATAAAGATTAGTGTTTTACCACTCATCAATAATCATACCATTTTTCTTTCTATAATATAATTAGTGTAAGTGTGCATATTTATTCCAATGAAAATTTCTTTATGGACATTAAAATAGAGCTAATGCATCATTGAACTAATTTCTAGATTCGAGAATGGAGATTCAAATTAATTTATATTCTAAATTTTTAATACGACTAGCTATATGTCTTCGTCGCTGTGTTTGTCCCAATGAGGGATATTTCCAATACTATATTGCATAGTGAAATGTTTTGGTCCAAAAACACACGAGATGCCAAATTCTAACATTGTAGTTAAATAAATAACAAAATCTATGCAACGTAATTGTTACATTTAGCCATCCTTAGCCAGAGCTAGAGAAATGGGTATTTAGTATTCAAGTACTAACACATGATACCCTTCCACAAAAGTGGGCGTCGGCATAGGTATACAGTGACACGTATATACCTAGCAACCAAGTATCTGTAATCATATAGCTAAGCATTGTCTACATAAGATATCGTTTGAAATATCTCCACGGGAGTATTCGGGTTGATAATTTGAGAGATACAAGTAATGTTTATGCTCATATTTTTGACAATATACATGATCAAACTTTATAAATTTTGGCTTTAACTAAAATTCATGTGCAATGTATTTTGGACAGGAGGGAGTAAGAGTTATTTTGACAATAGCAATCAGTGTAACTATTATTGTGTGTCTTGCCATAAATAAATACTATAATAGTTGCTAACAATTTAAAGAAAACTATATTCTTACATTTCTTATCCATGCTTGGTGTGTTCCACCTATCGGAACACTTCAAATCCACTTCAATGGAATATCCTGATCCAGCCAATCATCATGGTGATATATATAGTGGTACATTCCGCCAGCAATGCAAAAAAATTCAGAATCCTTGCATTACTCTATCATCCATAAGTAGATATAAATTTTTCCAATACTATGACAATTATAGGATTTTGACTATGGACTATGACTAGAATGTGCCCTAAACATTGAATATTAGTCCACGACAACATTTTAAACCTAACAAGATGCAATTTTTAATTATGTCATTATCATGTGCATTTGTCCTAGCTTAAAATGTTAACCATGTAGGTCTAGCATGGTATGCATTTGAGAATGTTAGGCTTATGATTTTGGAAAAAGGTAGTTGCATATTGTCAAAATACTTGCTCCGTACACAACTCAAATGCAGATGATATTATGTGTATATATACCAATATTAAAGTATGATTTTAGTGGGATACTTCCAATCAACCGGCGAAAACCATGTGTGTTATACTTTCATATTACTCATCCAACAACTATGCACAAATTTAGGTTTCCCGCTAATAGCTCTTGAATTAATTACACAATAAATTTTCTTAACAACCTATAATTTTTTACTTTTGCCTTTCCTTCTCATTCCTACTCCCCAAATGCACCTAGTGGTATCCCCGTCGACAAATTCTACTCCTCGTCATGCTCTTTCATTATCCAATGGAAATATAAAGAATATTATAATTGTTGGTGAATATAGGGTGGCTCCGCCTTTATGGTTCATTCAGGTACATCTAGTTTTTATTTGACCATGTTGTGTTGTGAATTTTATTTATATGCAATTCTATTGTATACTAAATATATTGTGTTATGAAATACTCATTTTGTTCAACAAATAAGACATTTATTATGACAATACTCACCATGTCTCAAAATATAAGCTTCGTTCTAAGTTAAAGTTTTCAAAACTCAACTATGTATACATAATTGTAAATAATGTAAAATCAATATTAATAGATTCATCGTACTGGTTCAAGCCCATCCCAGGAATTTTGGTCGGGTCAGGCTACCCATGCCCAGTTAGTCCCACTATTGCTAATACTACTACCTCAAATAATACTAAACTTCAAATTCTCCACAATACTCCTCCGAAACAAGATCAAGAAAGTTGTGAGGAGTCCTGATCATCTTATATGTGGTTTATGTGGAGTGGAACTTAAACTAGTAACATATGCATGCTAGTAGTTTAAGTTACTATCTTCATAGTGGGTAGTAATTTATCTGTGATTTTATACATTGTGTCGTGTATTATTATGTTGTAGACTCATCTTGTCTTGAGGTTTGTGATGTTATGATAACATAACTAGTTATCACATCACTCTTTTTTTCTTCATTTATGTCATGACATGGGACCAAAACGTCTTGCGGTGTGTGATGTTACTATTTATGTTGCTCCCACTATGGATAGTCTTAGACTGGTCACAATGAAAAGTATCATACACTACTACATGTATATGATACTAGTTTATGATACCATTCATATAATGCATAATATATTAATATCATGAGCTAATATTATAGTTCCACCACATTTAATATTTTGTACTCCCTCCGTCCTAGTTTGTAAGTCACAATTTTTGAATATCTTGGCCCAAGGTACTAGCTGATTGGGTCTTATTTTCTCTCTCTCATTGGTGCATGCAATCCCTTTCTCTCCCTCATTGATGCATGCATTCTCTTTCTCTCCCTCATTGGTGCATGCAACCCCTTTCTCTCCCTCATTAAATAAAATTATGCCTTAGAAGTGGGGGTTATGGGGCAAATAATTTTTGAAAATATGCCTTACACTCTAGGACGGAGGGAGTAGCATCTCAATGCAAATATGAGTACATGTTGTATTTGCCATCAAATTTTCTAATTTTACATGCTATGATAGTATATATGCATGATACCACTCTCACTTCTCTCATCATTAATTGTTATGTCACATCAGATTTTTGCCAACATGGTTGTTTAGTAGTATGGACATAAAGTAAAATTCATTTGACATGGACCAATACACTTCCCCAAAAATCTGTCAACTCCAAACTATTTTTAGGAAATTACTCGCTAGCGTCTTCATATTGGAAAAAAAAATACTCGAGAGCATCAACATTTTGGTTATTCCTACGTCTGTCTGGCAATGTGATAAAGCATTTGAAGCAGGTAATCAGCTGTCAGTGGTAAATCTAAAACTAATGGTTGTATCCCACGCCGCGCAGTAATCCGCACAGTGAAACTGTCAAGGAGCACAAGTCGCGTAGGGCACGTACAAGGAACACGAGGCCACCATGCCGACAGGGCAACCAAAAAGCTGCGAAACAATTCCAAAGCACCCCGAATAATCAAAAGGAGGCGCCTGCCAAACAGACTGCCTCCCCCTCTCCGCGTCGGGCGCTGCGACGGAGCCATTTTTCTATGGAGTGTGGGAGGCACGGTAAAAGGCGCCGGGGAACAGCAAGGTCGGGAACGGTGATTTGATTAGGGAAAAGTTTGGCAAAAGCGAGGGAGTTTTTCCTTTTCTTTACTCGCTGCGCGCCTGGCCTGGCGTCCATGCCGCGGCCGGCCGATATTCCTCTTCTCGGCGTGCGCCTCCCCGCCATCATCGCCGTCCCGGCGCCACCGCCACCTGTCGTCGTTTCATTCGCCGGAGCTCATCGGCCGGCGGGTGGCGCTCCCAGACGCCTGTATACATATCGCACGTGAGACCCCCACAAGGGCACGTGAGACTTTACTCGGCTGGGCATCTAGACGAACGTTGGAGTACAAATTTAACTCGCAAGTTGCATCTGAATGCACGTACCTGAGATACGTCCACGAGCAAGAATTTTGGACCTTGCACGATGGAGTCCTGCATCGGTAACTACCTTTACACCCATCTTTGTCACTAGAATCTAGTAGCGTTATACTAGTAAAAGTATTAGAGCATCTTCGTCGGCCTAAATGGTGTCTACCAACCGTGCCAGGCAATAGCTTTGGGGCTGGCTGGCAAAAAACTACCGTGGCTTTGGGGCCAGCTGCCCAAGCCGGCCGGTGACACCCCAAATAGACTTTTCAAAATAAGATTCGTCCAAAAAAAATGAAAACTTAAATCAAAGTCTTCAAGTCGTAGTCCAAAGTCGGCCACGAATGCGCCCACATTCAAATCGAAGTCTCGTAGGGCATGCAGGTTCAAATGCATCGGCCACGAAGCCGGCTACCGAAACAACATCAAGGTCTGAATCATATTATAAACCGGGGGATAGGGAGACAATAACTAAATGGGAGGCTGGCATTTCGGTCATATCCATTGTTGGCTCTGTCGCTGGTGTGTTGTTGTGGCGCCGATGACGGTGTGGTGGCTACTCTCTCGCCAGGTTCGCCACCCAAGCCTCGTTCACATCCTCTCTAGCTACTTCGTCACGGGCTTCTTTCTCATCGTCTGGGCAAGCACCAACATCGGCCGATGATGGCAGAAATTCGAGAGAGATCGAGAGAGAGAGAGAGGGAGAGGGAGAGGGAGAGGGAGAGGGAGAGGGAGAGGGAGGGAGGGAGCGACGAGCGAGAGAGAGAGAGAGAGAGAGAGAGAGAGAGAGAGAGAGAGAGAGAGAGAGAGAGAGAGAGAGAGAGAGAGAGAGAGAGAGAGAGAGAAACAAGACTGGAAATTGGGGGGTTCATTTTTTGTGGGAGTGGGTGGGATTATGAAAGTGCATAGTTCCCTTTGTGTTGTTGCCAGGGGGCCCTCGTGTGACCTATCCGACGTGGCTAGCATTGTGACACCTCCCTTATGACCCCTTCACATCAGGGCAAGCACGATAGTGGTAGACAACATATCGGTCCGCTCGTGCTATCGACATAGATTGGGGGATGTCGTTGCGGCTCGTTTTTCCTCCGGCGTCCCCAAAGCCCAATGGCCTTTAAGGCTGCCGGTGGAGATGATCCGATCAGTCTGTGCAATTCATGCTAGGGCGAGCATGCGAGTTCGGTTCAAAAAGAAAGAAAAAATTCTACGGGAACTAGTAGCATGGAAAAGTGTCTAAGAATATAACGCACGAAAGTAAGCATCGTGTGGCAGGCTTTAGTACGTTTTGTCCCCATAAATCGCATTGCTAACCTTTTTGTGGTGTATAAAGTCTCTGGCGCATGAGAATAACGTTGAAAAAGTCACTGTCAAAGTCACGACATGCTCATAGCAACCATTAGCATTGTCGACCCTAAAGATCATTATCGTCTTCTGACGGTTACCACATGATTACAGGGCATGCGGCTGTAAATTTATGAGCTTTTGAGATGTTGCGTGGGCAGATATTGGCCTAGCTTGCATGTTATAAGTAACAGCATAATCCTCGTAACTCACTTGGGACTTGCATGTTATAACAGATCAACAGGGGAATTCTCCATTCCTCCTAGCCCACTTGGGACTTGGTGGAGGAGTAGACATATACTTTCAGCATGGACGTCAGAATCACAAAACATGTGAATTTGGGTTTCTCAAAACATGTTTTCCTCTTTATGTGCGTGCCCAATCAAATTCAGGTACTTACGATGTGCTAATTATGGTGAAGATATCTTCGCAAATATATACGCATAGAAAAAACATAGGAGCAATGTCATGTCTACATGGTTCGTACATGACTAATATTTTACCCTAGATTGTTTGATAAAAAAATCCGCTACAAAATTGGAGCAAACGAAAAAATCGCATTATTTAACAAAAAAAGAATACCCAAGCCTCTGCATTGATCGAATCATCCACGGTCATTTTTATTGCAAAATCATGAACCCTTCCAGAATTAAACAAAAGTGTGTGTTAAAGCAGTATTAACTCCATCCAAAAAAAAAACGATCGCGAAGTTTGGTCAAAATCAACCTCGCAAAGTTTGGCTGATTATATATAAAAAAGTATCAACATCTTGATAGCACATAACTATTGTTATAATAGAAATAAAATATACTTTCATGTTATATACATATGATGCTATATAAATTGGTATTTTGTCATATATACTTAGTCAAATATTAGCAAATTTCAATTTGACTAAATCTTATATGCAGAGTAATATGAAATGGAGTGATTATTGAAGAATTACGTATATCCGTAGGGTTGCATATCCGTAGATTTTGCAAATGATGCTTCCATCCATTCTTATAAATCGTGGAGATTTTCTATAGTAACTTCTGAGTTAGAGAGTCTCCAAGATTTGCTTCCATATGACAATGGAAATGCACCCTTTCGTGGGGCCTCTAGGAGATACTAGTATCGACTAAAGTAGGGATTGCAAAAGATATTTTTTAAAACAAAAGGATGAGCAGATGACAGGCTGAGAAAGAAAAAAAAGCTGCCTTGCTCTACCTGGCTGGCTAGCTAGTTCTTTCCTGGGAGGACGACCAGGAAACTAAAATACTACGGATCAAGATTCCAAATGCCCTGCTCGACGCCTGGCTTTATGGTGACACTAGATCATTAAGCCATGCTCCTTCCTTAACTAGACTGGCCCTCCTTTGTGCAAAAGCAATGCCTAGCTGCTAGTAGCCTTCCGGGTGCATTGACAATGAACGGATCCATGAAACGGGGGATTTGGCTCCTAACTCTAGGAATTATTATTGGATTGCCCAGCCAAGCATGTTTCCTGGAATCAAATTGTTGATAAGAAAAATTCGTTGAGGGCTACATATAGGATGTTGGATGGGGTCTTTGGCTAGTATAGATAGTAAACAGACTAGACTAGGAAGCATATACCAAACATTCCACCATACAGATCGACGGGATATTCTATGTGCGCGTGACGGGGACGTGACCGAGGGGTGGAGATTCAGATGACGATGCGACAGAGTGTGCGTGGTGGGAGCCATGGGGGCATGAATCGGGGCGAGCATGAGTCCATGCTAGCTCGTGCACCGTCGTCGCTCCATCCCGGTGCCGGTTATGGCCGGGCGCACCGGAGAGGGGTCTCCGGGCATGGGCTTCCGGTGCCTAGGATTGCCTGCTTCCATGGATTCAGCTCAGTTCACGTGGCACAAAAATAACTCTACTACCAGTGGAGCATGCTATTTTGCCTTCTACTAGGGTTCTCAATCATGGGTTTTTGGTTGACCATAGCACTTGTATCTTCCCACATCATCACTCAAACGAGCCTAGTGGTTCGATTTCTCAGCCAAATCTTATTATGTGGTTTTCTTAAATGGACGCACGGTTTTCCTACGTAATATAATTAGAAGCTGATTCCTCCATCAAAAAAGTAAATTTGACAAAGGATAATGGAGTAAAACGTAAGTATATCAATCATTTAACACAGGAGAAAATCCTTTTTTCTTACTTATATGTCTACTCATTGGATAGACGGCCGGGTAGTTCTACCTTCTTCCGAACATGCAACACAACAGTTGACGGATATGAATTTTGGATGCAATCGTCTAGGAACGGTTATACAGGCTATTTCAGCCATGATGTTTGACGGCCTACTGGAGGACTTCATGATGCTTAATTAGGCGCATAGTTATTTGTTTTTTTTCTCGATACATGCCTTTGTGATCCTTTAGATATAAACTTAAAAACCTTGTAGTAAAAGTCTGTGTGCATCGATTAGTGCAGAAGTTAGGGTATATTCTCTTTTAAAAAAACAAGAATGCTTTAGTTACTTGTATCCGAGAATGAAGCACCTCTCTATCATGAAACCCCATGATGCGGCCTATTTGGACTTGGTGCCACTTGGCATTTCGTTTATCACAGAGGCGCACAGTGAAAACGTGTCCAAGAAGTAAAAAACTGAGATTAGGGTTTCGTGGTAGGCAACGGGCCTCCACCTCTTCTATTTATATACTTGGCAGATGTACAGATAAAACACGTATTACATACGGAGACCGATTCTTTACACTCCCCCCTCAATCTAAACCGCCATTACATACAAGATTTAGATTGGTTCTAAAAACGGTCTAACATCTGCCGTGTAGCTGGCTTGGTGAAGACATCATCTAAATGATCACTAGAAGAGATAAATCTCACCTCCAAAGCGCCATCAGCAACTTGCTCTCGCACAAAATGAAAATCAATCTCAATGTGCTTGATTCGAGCGTGAAAGACTGGATTCGCCGTGAGATAAGTTGCCCCTAGATTATCACACCACAAAACTGGAGTTTTCTGTTGGGAAACACCTAGTTCGGTAAGAAAAGAACTGACCCACATAGCTTCAGCTGCTCCGCTTGCGAGTGCCTTGTATTTTGCCTCGGTGTTGGATCTCGAAACTGTGGGCTGCTTCTTCGAACTCCATGAAATAAGGTTCAGACCCACAAATACTGTAAAACCACTTGTAGAGTGTCTATCATCGACGCATCCAGCCCAATATGCATCGGTGAATATGCTAATATGTTGTTGTGGTGACTTGCGAATACGCATACCAGTATCCAATGTTCCTTTCACATAACGTAGAATACATTTGACAACCTCCCAAATGAACTTCAGTTGGTTGAGAGAGAAATTGGCACACCTTGTTCACCGCAAAGGAAATATCCGGACGAGTGAGGGTCAGATACTGCAAGCTACCAGCAACACTGTGATACCGGAAAGAATCTTCTGTTCGAGAAGAGCACCTGTATCTCGAGCAAGCCGCTCGGTGGTGACCATAGGAGTGGAAGTGGGGTTACAATTCTCCATGTTTACCCGATGTAACAAATCAAGCGCACATTTTCGCTGCATAAGTGTCATGCCCCCTGAATTGTACGACGCTTCCAATCCAAGAAAATATTCCAGGGTGTCCAAATCCTTGGTAGGAAAAGTGTCCGAGAGAGAGCGAACCAGACCCTCAACTGCCACAGAAGTAGAACCAGCAATAACTATGTCGTCCACATAGACCAACATGAACACCTGGACACCAGCCTGATTGAAGATGAACAAGGACGTATCGGCCTTGGAAGGAACAAAACCAAGCTGAAGCAACCGAGCACTCAAGCGAGCATACCAAGCTCGGGGAGACTGCTTAAGACCATAGATAGCACGCTGCAACTTGCATTCATGTGTCGGATACCGGGCATCCTCAAAACCAGGGGGTTGCTACATATAGACATCCTCTGATAAGAAACCGTGAAGAAAGGCATTACTCACATCAACCTGACGAAGAGTCCATCCTCGGGAGACCGCAAGAGAGAGAACCAAGCGAATAGTTGCAGGCTTCACAACTGGGTTGAATGTATCACCATAATCAATGCCATGTTGCTGAGTAAAACCACGAGCGACGAGACGAGCCTTTTGTTTCTCAATAGATCCATCGGGACGGTGCTTGGTCTTGAAAACCCACTTGTTGCCAACAACATTTGTGCCAGGCGGACGAGGAACAAGTGTGCATGTTTGTGTTTGAAAGAGAGCAGAAAACTCTTCTGACATCGCAGCACGCCACTCCGCTTCCTGAAGAGCATCTTGATGAGAGACCGGGGCTGCAAAGAGAGCACGCCGGCGTGAATCATACCGCATTGTGCCATCGGTGTAGGTCTTCTCGCGGCGAGTATTGTCACGAAGGCGCGTAACCATGCCATGACCAGGAGCGGATGACTGTTGAGATACATATCTCTGAATATCTGGATGTGTATCCTCTGTAATTATGTATAGCGATACATATCTTTGTATTTAGTATCGGGCCCGCCTCCTTCCTTGTATAGTCGAGGACGTGGCCTATATATATGTACCGCCTATGACTCCGATGAATACATTGAGCATTGCATCTCTCTTCATGGTATCAGACACCTCCTAGATCCTAGCCGCGCGCTCTCTCTCCCCGTGCGCCGCCCCCCCCCCCTAGCCGAGCCGCCTCGCCCCCGTGCGCCGCCCTTCCCCACCATGTCTACCCCCAGCTCCAACCCCTTCGCCGACTCCTCCATCCCCGACCCCGGCCAGCTCCGCGCCGTCGCCATCGCCGACCATGTCCCCGTCAAGCTGTCCACTACCGCCGCCAACTACCTCGCCTGGAAGACGTACTTCTACCTCCTCTTCCGCGAGTACAACCTGCGCGACCACATCGACGGCACCGCCTGACATAGGCATCCCAAATGGGCCTGCCGAAGATGGTACCCGGAGTTTAATGAAAGCCCACTATCCGAAGAATAAGAAGGTTCGGGAGCCCAAGATACATTAAGGAAAACTAGAGTTGTAATAGGAAGTGTTATTTGTAATCTGGCGGGATGAGTTAGAAACCGTCCGGACTCTGTAACTTGTGCAAAACGAAAACCCTCGGCTCCACCTCCTATATAAGGGGGAGTCGAGGGACAAAGAAAGGATCGAATCTATTGTCAACATAACCTTAGTTTCGTAATCGTCGAGTACTTTTCGCCTAAACCTTCGAGATCTACTTGCCCTCTACTTCTAGCAAAACCCTAGTCTACAATCTGTAGGCATTGACAAGTTAATCCTTTGTCAATTGGCGCCGTCTGTGGGAATTAGAGGTTGCAAGGAGCTGATCTCGATGGCACGTTCAGATCTTCGACATCGTCAACAGCAAGCAACGCGATGGATCGAGGTAACAAGGGAAAAACTGATCTATTCAATTTTATTCCTCACCCGCCCTCCCGTATGGATGCATGTGCCTATCTGGAGGAGCCCATCATCATGACGTTCGGAGAATTCCGATTTGGCGTCAACAAGGAAGGATCCTACCGTCTCGAAGTTCCGATCTCGTCGGAATTTTCAGCGGTCGATTCTAACTTTTCGTCGAGTGACGAGGAGCTTTCGTCGCCATACTTCGTCGACAACAAGGCAAGCGGAAAGCTCGCCAAGATCTTCAGCAACACATCCTTCGAGTCGTGCGGACTCCTTTATAAGCAGCGACTCCGACAGCGTCGACTTCAACTTCATCGACAAGTCTGCCATCGAAAAGGTCTTCACCACTCTATATGATGGTGTCACCAATCCGATAAAAATCAATGCGCAAAATATCATCAGATCTACGTGATAGAAGGGGCAGGTACATCAGAACCGCAAACGTCGAGGCTTTCGACGAATTGGGAAATCCATACGTCGATCCCGCTGATCTCAGACATGGCTTAGGCACTAAATATCCGGATCCTCAACTCGCGCAAGAGTACAGCTCCCGCAAGAAGCGTGGGATAGGGCTGCGAAAGCCATGGATGGTTCAGAACCTATGACCACCACTGCTACTGTACAAGAACTTCAAGCATATCAATATAGACTTGCTCGAGTAAGCGAGAGTTGGAAAAACAGACGGCATCCACGAATAGGAGGAAAGAAGCGGCTGCATCAAGCGGACGCCGAGCGAGTTAAGTCGCCTTTCGGGAACTCGGGAGATAGTCACGAGAAGCTCGGAGGAGAGCAATGTCTCGGCTGCAAAACATACCCGAAGCAGAAAGAGGAAGTATAATCCAAAATCTCGACATGTCCTTTATGTCGATCGATGAAAGGGGAAATATCATCCCAAAAACGCCAGAGGCAGGTTACATGGCAACACAAGCGTATATCCTTGCGTCTAGACCACCTCCTGGGGACCCGAGAGAACCATTGTTCAATATGGCGATGGCTGGAGTAGGAGTTATGGGAACAGCGTTTGCAACAACGCCTCCCGAAGAAAATCCTAGACAAAATAGTCCACGACCCACCGCAGCAGTTCAAGACCCACCAAGAACAAGTGGGGCAAGAGACACAGCAGTCCAAGTAAGGGTGGACAGAGCGCGACAAGAAAGAAGGGAGCGTCGGCACTCGCCAGAGCTTGCCGAAGATATGTGTGGGCTCCCATGCTTTACGAGAAGAGTTCGAAAAACTCGAGTACCGAAAGGGTTCAAGTTACCGAGAATTTCAAGAAATTCGACGGCTGCAAGATCCCGAGGATTGGCTCGTGGATTATCTCGAGATGGTAAAACTGGTAGGAGGAACCAGAGCAACAGCTATGCAAAGTATCCAAGTTCACCTGAGTGGTGCCGCAAGATCTTGGATAAAGAAACTCCCCTTAAATTCCATCGACAGCTGGGATACCTTTGAGGACATCTTCGTGAAAAACTTCCGATCCACGTGCAAGAAACCTGCATCGTTGGAAGAGCTGAGGGCATGCCGACAAAAACACGACGAGTCGATGAGGAAGTATATACAGCGATGGAACATCATAAAGAACTCGGCAGAAGATATATCCGACGAGAGGGCAATAGATGCATTCGTGGCAGGAGTCCGCCGAGCAGATTTCATCGAGGACTTAGGGAGAACTAACCCTAAGACCATATCAGCACTCATGGAGATAGCCAATAAATGGGCAGATGGAGAAGACGCAATATACAACAAGCGACAGGTCGCCAGAAGAGGATCGTGGTCGAAATTATCAAAACAGAAGGCGATTTTCTCGCCGGTTCAACGATGCTCCTGGCCATATATCGGCTGGTTTTCGAGGAAATCCTGGAGAAAATAATCGAGATGATTATCAAAGAAGCAATGAGCAACAAGGCGACAATAGAGGTGACTTTCGCGGCAACGAGGCAAAATAGTGGACCCAGGATTCAAAGACCTTACGTGTCTCCCGAGGAGATGATGAACGGTCCATGTCAAATGCACTTTTACCTCGACAACAATGGAAAGAGGCAATCAGGACATCTCCGGAAAGGCTGCCGAAATTTCCGGGCAATGTTGCGAGCCGCAGGAATTGCGAATGCTCAAGCAAATAACAGAAACCCTCGGGAGCCAAGGAGCGAGATCCACCTTCCACCTCCTCCCGCAATTACCGGCGAAAATCGACACCAGCTCAGAATAGCGGCAGCACCACACCCACCTCCATATGTTGATCCTAATTCTAACGGTGTGGTCTCGATGATTCAGCTAGGCCATCCAACAGGGCGCAGAAGGTAATCTCTCGACAAGTGTTCATGGCAGAGAAGATGCCTCCACCAACATCGAGTACTTAAATTGGTCGGGGCAAGACATCGGCTTCACAATTGCAGATCATCCGCAGCAAGTTCCTCGACAGGACAATCGGCACTCATCTTACCCGCAGTAATCGCTGGTTTTGATGTGTCGAGAGTCTTCATAGATGGCGGCAGCAGCTTAAACCTCATGTATGCAGATACATTGAGGAAGATGAACATATCCCTAGCGAACTTGAAACCAACTGTACACGTTTCCACGGGATTACACCGGAAAGCCAAGTTACCCATTGGGCAAAATCAACCTCGACGTTCAGTTTGGAACCCGAGAAAACTACGAGATAGAGAATTTGGAGTTCGAAGTTGTGGATTTCCGTCGCAATATCACGCTTTGTTGGGACGACCAGCATATGCGAGGTTCATGGCAGTGCCGCATTATACATATCTCTTGTGGAGGTTGCCTGGGCCTAAGGGACCTATCACAATCAAAGGAAGTTTCGCGTTATCGATAAATGCGACAAGGACTTTCATCGATATCGAAACTTTCGGGATGCAAGCGTAATATGCGGCGCCACGGTTCACCGATTATGACGTGTTACCGGAGGTAGGAAGACCTTCTAAGGAGCCAACTTTCAACACAAACAAGGATTCAAAAGAGGTACAGATCCACCCGACAGATCTAAGAAAACGACGTCCATTGCCGCAAACATGGATGTCGCATAGGAAAGCGCGCTCGTCGAGTTCCTCCGTGAGCACTGGAAAATCTTCGCATGGTGTCCAGCTGACATGCCAGGAGTACCCAGGGAACTCGCCGAGCACCACCTCAATTTGGATCCTCTCGCACGACCAGTCAAGCGCCTTTGCGGCGTTTTTCGGAACCTAGCCGCAAAGCCATGTTATCAGAAATAGATCGACTCAAAGACGCTGGTTTCATCAGAGAAATATCTACAGAAGCCACATGGGTAGCTAACCCAGTGATGGTGCCGAAAAAACACACAATAGTCCTTCGCATGTCGCGTCGACTTCACGTGTCTCAATAAACATTGTCCCAAGGATCACTTTCCCCTCCCAAGGATCGATCAAATCATCGACTCCACGGCAGGATGCGAACGTCTTTCCTTCCTGGACGCATATTCTGGTTATAACCAGATAAGATTAAAAGAAGAAGATGAAGCCAAGACAGCGTTCATCACACCTTATGGCGTGTTTTGCTACAAAACAATGCCCTTTGGTCAAAAACGCGGGAGCAACATATCAGCGGATGATGCAGAAGTGCTTAGCAACACAGATTGGAAAAAATGTACAAGTCTACATCGACGATGTCGTAATAACATCAAAGAAAGGGTCGACTCTGATCGAAGATTTGAAGGAAACCTTCGACAACCTCGACAAGTTCTGCCTCAAGCTGAACCCGACAAAGTGCTCTTTTGGAGTTCCCGCAGGAGAACTTCTCGGGTTCTTAGTATCGCAAGGGGATTGAAGCTAATCCCGAAAAAATACAGGCCATCGTCACTATGAGAAAGCCAACAAAGTTGAAAGAAATACAACGCTAACGGGGCGAGTCGCAGCTTTAAGCAGATTCGTCGCCAGGCTAGGAGAAAAGGCGCTGCCGTTCTATGCATTGATCAAACAAGGGGAAAAATTTCAATGGAACGAGGAAACAGACATAGCCTTCGAGAACCTCAAGCGAGCAATTTCGACACCACCGATATTGGTGGCGCCAAAAGAGAAAGAACCTCTCCTTTTTGACATTGCAGCCACACCTCAGGTGGTCAGCACGGCCCTAGTAGTCGAGAGAGAAGAAGAAGGCAAGCTTCATGGAGTTCAGAGGCCAGTATTTCATCAGCGAAGTACTGTCGCCCTCAAAACAACGGTACCCGCAATATCAGAAACTAGCATATGGAGTATTCACGACAGCAAGAAAATTGCGACACTATTTTTCGGCGCACCCGATAATAGTGGTCAACGAAGCTCCCTTATCAAATATACTGAACAACCCAGAAGCTACGGGTCGTGTCTCCCTTTGGGGAATAGAACTTTCCCTCGGGACATCACGTATGAAAAAAGAAAGCAATAAAATCGCAGGTCTTACCAGATTTCATTGCAGAGTGGATGGATCTACAAAACACGGGACCCCAGATTTATCGAGAACTTGGACCATGAACTTTGATGGGTCCAAAAGATTGGAAGGTGCTGGAGCAGGCGTGATATTAGTATCACCTGAAGGCGACAAGTTGAAATACGTTTTGCGGATGACGTTCCCAAACGCGTCTAATAATGAAGCAGAATATGAAGCTCTCATACACGGGATGAAGATGGCGAAAGCTTGCGGTGCAACCCGATTGAAAATTTTCGGCGACTCACAATTGGTAGCACAGCAAGTCATGAACCAATGCGATGCAGTCAACGAAAGTATGGTAGCATACAAAGAGGTGTACAATGAGCTGGAGAAGTTATTCGATGGATGCGAGGTTAATCACATCAGCAGGATGAGCAACGATGAAGCCGATGTTCTTGCAAACATCGGGTCGCAGTGTCTCGCGATTCCTCCAGGCGTGTTTTGGGAAGAGATAAGCGAGAGATCAACAAAGCCAGCAAAAACAAAGAAGGAGAAGAAAGAGAAAGCCTCGAATATCACCAAAGACACAGCAGAAGAAGAAGAAGAGCAAGAGCTAGTCATGATGGTGCAAGTCCCATGGATGCAGGCCTACATATCATATATCCTAAGGAAAACGATACCCGACGATCTAGTCGAGGCAAGGCGAATAATCAGGAGATCAAAAGCCTTCACTGTGGTAAAAGGGGAGCTATATAAACGAAGTATTTCGGGCGTGCTACAACGATGTGTTACACCCGAAGAAGGAAGAATCATCCTGAAAGATGTGCACGAAGGAATATGCGGGCACCACGCAAGCAGCCGGGCTATCGCGGCTAAGGTTTTCAGAGCAGGATTCTATTGGTTAACAGCAATCGAGGATGCAAAGGAAATCGTGAGAACTTGCGACGCGTGCCAAAGATTTGCCGCCAAACCTCATTCTCCTGCCGCAGAACTTATGCCAATCCCACTATCTTGGCCCTTTGCTCAATGGGGTCTTGACATGGTGGGTAAATTACACAAAGCCTCGCCAGGAGGTTACGAGTATATGCTTGTCGCGGTCGACAAATTTACAAAGTGGATAGAAGCAAAACCGATAAATTCACCGGACGGCGCGTCGGCAATCAAATTCGTAAAGAGCATCGTCTTCAGATTTGGAGTTCCTCACAGTATTGTGACAGACAACGGCAACAATTTTACGTCCAAGGAGTTCAAAGCGTACTGCGCAGAAGTGGGCATTAAATTGAGTTTTGCGTCTGTCGCGCATCCTCAGACCAATGGACAAGTCGAGAAGGCCAATGGCATCATCGCAATGGCATCAAGCGCCTGCTAGGCCCATTGGAAAAAGCACGACATACTTGGCCGGAGGAGCTGCCAAGTGTATTGTGGAGTATCCGAACAACACCAAATACGGCGACACAAACACCGTTTTTTCTGGTCCATGGCGCCGAAGCGATAGAAATAGAGCACGATTCTCCAAGAGTCACAGAATATGATGAAGAAACCTCGAGAGAAGCCTTGGAGGACGATGTCGATGCACTTGACGAAGCTCGAGATGAAGTCCTGTCACGAGTCGCCAAATATCAACAGGACCTGAAGAATTACCACAGTCGACGATTGCGCCCAAGGTCTTTTCAAGTTGGTGACTTAGTTCTGCGGCTCAACCAAAAAAGCCACGAAAAACTCGAGTCACCATGGCTTGGACCCTACATCGTTACAGAGGTAATCGAAGGAGGAGCATACAGAATCAAAGACAAGAAGACGATTGCCGAGCCAAATCCCTGGAACGTGGCACAGCTCAGGCGTTTTTACGCTTAGATGCCGAAAAATAGTCTCCTTTGTAAACATACAATGTACTGCCCGCGAGTTTTGACGCACTCTTTTCCTTTTTCGGGGCACCGAGTGGGGCCGGAGAAGGTTTTTAATGAGGCGGGCTCGCGGTGCTGCAATATAATAAAGATAGTAAAGATATACTCCTTATTCGTCGACATACTCGGGGGCTCTCCACCCTCAAATATCAAAACAGACAAACTCGATTTATTGAAAATATTTCGCCTTGGTACAATAATACCTCGCCAAATACATAAATCGGAAGTTGGTCACGATTAAATATAGTGCACACGTCAGAATATCTCATCACTCCGGTCTAAAAACCCGACAAACAAAATATAGAACTTCGACGCCAAGATCATGCAACCCATCAAGGTGTCTTATTACGGTTCAGGAAGGAACCTTGGGAAGAGAAAAATAGTACAAACTCCAGACAAAAAGGCCCGGGGGCTCCGACAATATAAAGCATTCTGCGGTATACAACAAGTATTTTCGACAAAGTTTTACATATCAATCAGAACCCAAAATAGTATCTATTGACAAGCCTCTGGTCGTTTTATGCTCGGCATAAGATCCTTTGACGAAGAATTCTGCATCCATCCGAAGAAGCTCGTCTATCATCGACTCGGCCACAGGAGTCACCATCTCGTTGATTGCATCAATATTATTCTTGCGACGTGTCTTCTTTGCCATGCAATCAACGACAATCGTCGACAGGTCCAACTTTGGATGACAAATATTTATCATAATCATGGCAAATCTTGCTCCAGCAGTCAGTTGGGCTCGTACGAAATTATGAATACGAGGAGCATCTCTGAAGGTCTCTAGCAATTCAGGAAGAGTCGCAGGAACCTCATTCCGAGGAAACAAAGTCTTGAAAACAAGGGTCAACGTTGTCGTGCAAAAATTTAGAAATTCGCGTACTTGGCAAGCACGATCTTGGAACCTGACAATCTGCTGGGTTCGTTCAGGAGTGGCCCAAAACAAAGAGCCATGGTTTAGAGAAAGGTTGACAAGAAGATTCGTTCTCTCATTTACTCTCAGATCTTCGGCAGCAGCATCAAGAACTGAGCCTATTGGACAACAAGGGGAGAAACTTGGAAGAAAGCACAGCAAAATAAAGAGAAGGCATCAGAAAGTTTGAGATACATACCTAACATATCCGTGCTAGCTTCCAACATCAGCTCGAGCATGCTATTTTCCCGGGCACTAGCTCCTTTCGCTTCCAATATAGCAGCATCCTTAGCAGCCATAGCTTCTTCGGCTTGTCGACGAGCAAGTTGCTCTTGTTCAGATGCTCTCCGATACTGTTCCATCATTACCAGAGTTTGTTTCTTCGTGGATTGAAGTTGTTGTCGAAGTTCTTGTACATCTTCCGACAAAGGTGTGCTGGAAGAACCTTCAAGGAAATTGTCATCGGTTCTTACTTTCTTCGACAAGGAAAACGCGGGAGCAGCATCGGGAGAAGAAGGATTCGTTGAATAATTATCAAATATCAACTGGAAAAGAAAATCCCGAATCAATGATAGCACCAAAAGGAATTTCATTGATTGTAGAAAATTTACATGGCTATTACAAAGGAAGTTCTCCTAAGGGACTGGCAGGGAACTTGTCGCCAAGACTAGAATGGCGACAATAGCAAAGGAAATAAAGAAAGCAAAAACTAGACCTCCGGCCTTGAAGAGCTAGGAGTTGAAGATGGCTTGATCCCGAGATAGGCCAGGATTTTCTTCGTGTTAAGCTTTGCCGCCTTGATCAAGGATCGCCATTTTGCTTGCTCTATTTGCTCCGTGTCGCCAACTTTGGCCCAGTCAATAGTCTGTTGACTGTCAGCAACTAGGGCAACACAGTGCTTTCCATGGCAACCTTCATGTTCTCATGGCGCATCTTCAGCCCAAGATCTTCGGGAGGATTAAAGCACTTGGCAAGACCAAGGAAAGTTGCGGGCTCCTCTTTCTTCGGGAAGAAGTAGGGGAAAAGCTTCGACAACCCCGCCCTGGCTTCATCCATGCCTTCACGCGCTTCCGTCCCATGAAACTCAAGGAATGAAACGGCGTCAAGAAGAACATCGTTGTCGGGATCTTCAAGTTCAAATTCTTGCGAGGTCCTATCTGACAACATAAAAATAGAAATTTTTGTCAACAAACAAGTGCAAAAAAGGAAAATCCAAAGGGTATGCAATGGTGCAAGTGCTTACCGACAAAGCGACGACTTTGTGTCTTTATGCGTTTGGTGATCGCCGCTTCGCGAGCAGATTGCGCAGTTATGTGATCGCTTAGCGAAGTTTCGGCGTCATGCGACGTTTCCGAAGATCTTCGACACCAGCAGCATCAGCCTTAGCCTTGTCAGCTTCTTGCCTAGCTTCAATTGCATCGACTCGGCCTTCTTACGAGCCTCTTCACATTGTTCTAACTTTAGAGCAAGCGTGTCAGCACGTTCGTTGGCTTCTGCCAGTTTCTCTGAAAAAAAAAGGAAGACAAGATTGGCTATAAACGTCGACAAGTCATGCAGAAAAGGACGCAAGGAAAAGTCAGGCATTACCTTCAGCCTTGCTGGCATAGTCACGGTACCCAACGAATTGGGCACCAATGCGAAGAAACTCTTTGATCAAAGGCTGTTAAAAAGAGACAAAAAAAGAAAATGTTGGCATAAGAAAAATGACGACACATAGGAGCAAAACAGAGAAAAAATAAACAACGACAAGAGTGTTAGCAACTTACATCATCCAAGAGAGGGTTAGAAGAGCTACTTGAAGAGTAAGCTCTGGATTTATTTCAACCCTTGCCCTTTTTGGTGAAGGGACAAGGGGGCTTGCAGGAGGAGTAGGCCGACATTTTGTCGAGGAGGCGACGTTTCTTCTCCTTCGACTGCCGTCTCCGAGGCGATTAATGTATGTGACGTGCTCGTTCGAGCAGCCACATCAGCAGTTGGTATTTCTTCTTCATCATCACTGCGAGCAAGCATCGACAATATAAACAAGCAAGATAGACAAGAATCTTCGAGTACAAGAGGAAAAAGGTACTTACGAACTGATGAGAGAATCGAGGTATGGATCATAGCCTGCCTTCTGGTGCGAAGGGACAGCTTCATCGACTTTGGAGGTGCCGGAATCTTCGGCATCATCTCTTTTCCTTTGTTCCTTGGAGAAACAGAGGAGGAGATTGTGCCGATGCAGTGGCTTCAGAGACATCCTCTTTTTCGTCGGATCCCGCAGATCTTCGAGATTCTGCGGGTTCATTTGCAAACGAGGGGCATCGGGTTATCAGAGATAACGGCCCTTTCCTCGACATCCCCACCTTCAGGAAGAGGAGGAAGTGAAACAAGATTTGGATGATCCTGTATAAAAAGAGGGAAGGATTGTCAGAAGTGAATAACAACACACAAAGAAAGGCAATAGACAAATAACACGACAATGTTTACCTTGGGAAGCGCATGGGCGGCGCTGTATGGTTTTACGCGACAAGTGGAAGGGATGGAGTCTTTCTTCTTGAGAGATGAAATCCTACGGATAAGTCTATCCAAATCCTTGACTTCCAAATTCGTCGACAGGCGATCTGCGTCTTCATCGCCAGCGTAATTCGAAAGGGTTTTTGCGAGCCTGAAGAGGCTGCACCTAGTCCTAAGGAAGTACGCCGTAATTTGGATGCCTGATAATTCTTTTCCACGAGTATTTTGCAACTCATGGATACGAGTCATCAGGGCCTCTGTCGAAGTCCTTTCTTCCTCGGTAGCTTCTGCGTCCCAAGAACGGCGGCGAAGGATTTTCTCGGCACCGTCAAAAGGAGGAATGTTGTCTTCGGCGCATCCATGGTTTTCTTCACGAATGTACAACCACTTCTTGCGCCACCCTTGAACGGAGTCGGGAGTTTGACGTCGAAGTAGTTGACAGAGGAGCGAACAGAAATAACAACGCCGCCTATATTATAGGCGACATTGGCAGCCATTACGGCGACAAAAGAAAATGCGCTTCCATAATGCCCGTTAGGCTGGACACCAAGGAAGGCCTGCGGTGATAAAGATGGAAATGTGAAGGATAGAGTTGGGTGTGAGGTGGTGAAGTTGGAGACCATAAACATAAAGTAATCCCCGAAGAAAAGGGTGAATGGGGGCGGAAAGACCGCGGATGAGATGGTCAACAAAACTTACCCGATACCCCATTGGAGGGGTTGGGTAGCTTTCTTCACTGGGGAAGCAAACCGCTTTGGGTTTCTTGGTGATCCCCAGCTTCTTCAGAAGATTGAGGTCCTGGTTCGTGATCTTGGACCTCTCCCACTCCGCAGCTCCCAGATCCGCGGCGGCCATCGAGGAATCAGGTGTGCTATGCCTAGTCAATCGACGTGGTGGCATCAACAATGGTGGAGAGCTGTAGCTACAAAGAGAAGAGCTTTGAGAGATGAGGAGCGCGGAGGAAATTTTGCAGAGGAAAGCAGGGGGACGGCGCGAGCGGAAGTGTTCGAGGAAGAAGAAGAAGACCTTATATACAGGTGCGGTGAACCAACGGAACCGTTGGATGAGAAAAAAGTGCAGCAGATGATAGCCACGTGGATACAAGGGCACAATGGTATTTTAACATTAACGAGGTTACAGAACGTGTGCCAGAAAAAGGGGAGAACATGTGTCCCCCACTTGCACGACGTGTTCGTTAGATAAGGAATTGGGACCCACAAGGCAGCGAAACAAGCAGTAATGGTCAGTTTCCAACATAGAGATCGTGGTTATCATCAGCAATGACGTCGTCAAGATAAAAGAAAAATTCGACTGCGAGTTTTCAAAAGTTTATCGACAACGCAAGGTTATCTCGGGAGCCTTTGATCAAATACAAGTTTTTGCCCAAATGCTCGGGGGCTACTTTGGAAAAATAGAAAATTTCGAGTATGACAAGATAGAAATGGCGAGAGCCTATGACCAAATGCAAGCATTTGTTCATAGCCTCGGGGGCTACTCCCATCGGGAGCGCTGGTCGCGCACCCGATAAATAAAAACTGTCGAGAAAAATTATAAATATAGCGACAACGGATACTAATCTGTGGAGCCTACACCCAAGCACAAGTTCTTCGATGTAGCCTCGGGGCTACTCCCATCGGGAACGCTGTTCGCGTGCCCGATGAATTTTTCCAAAATAGAGAAACAGAAGTGAGTATATTTCGAGTTACACAGATAACTCTACATATACTCCCATCGGGAAGACAAAATAAGTCATCAAATATGACTCGATAAAATGTGCTATTCCAAAGGCGAAAAGCACTCGACAATATATTCTCAGAACGCCAAAGTTGCGATCAATTTCTGAATGCCGCAAATTTGCGAAGGTAAGACCCCAGATCCGTTCTGCTGGGCGTGGCATCGCCAAAGACTGCGCTCTGCTACTTTTATCCGTATCAACAGATACGAAGAAAAATCCTAACGGACGCGTTAGGTACCCGATAAATTTGACTGGGACTCGACAGAATGGTAAGACCTTAAGCGGAACCCCTCGAAGTTTACCAGTATCCCGAGATCATGTCCGGGACGTGATCTTGAAGTAGGTTTTTGCGGATTGCCACTAGAGCAGTTAACTAGTACCTGATCCGTCAGATGAACTAGCCCCAACTACCATTATCCCTGTACAATATAGAGTTTTATATGAAGAGGTATAAATAAAAGTTCTCGAATAAATATAAAAAGTCGAGATTTCCCTTGACTCTACGATTCAAGCAAAATCTCGGGGGCTACTGACATAGGCATCCCAAATGGGCCTGCCGAAGATGGTACCCGGAGTTTAATGAAAGCCCACTATCCGAAGAATAAGAAGGTTCGGGAGCCCAAGATACATTAAGGAAAACTAGAGTTGTAATAGGAAGTGTTATTTGTAATCTGGCGGGATGAGTTAGAAACCGTCCCGGACTCTGTAACTTGTGCAAAACGAAAACCCTCGGCTCCACCTCCTATATAAGGGGGAGTCGAGGGACAAAGAAAGGATCGAATCTATTGTCAACATAACCTTAGTTTTCGTAATCGTCGAGTACTTTTCGCCTAAACCTTCGAGATCTACTTGCCCTCTACTTCTAGCAAAACCCTAGTCTACAATCTGTAGGCATTGACAAGTTAATCCTTTGTCACCGCCGACCTCCTCGCCCGCGACTCCGACTGGCTGGCCATCGACGCCACCATCATCCGCTGGCTCTTCCTCACCGTCTCGCCGGACATCTTCAAGACCGTCGTTCGGGAGGGCGATGACGCCCGCACGGTGTGGGGAAAGATCAACGGCCTCTTCACCAATAACAAGCTCCAACGTATTGTCTTTTTGCAGCAGGAATTCTTCGGTACACCCCAGGGCGATCAAACCTTGGACGCCTACTGCCTGCGCCTCAAGGCCATCTCCGACGAGCTCCAGGACCTTGGGTTCCGGATTGGCGACGAGCTCCTCCTCTCCACCCTCACCGCCGGCCTCAACGAGGACCTCGGCAACGCCGCCTCCAACCTCACCCTCATGACCAACCCTACGTTCGAGCGGGCGGTTGACTACCTCCGGCTGGAGGAACGGCGGCTGAAGGGTGTGCGCACCCGGGCGGTTCACACCGCTCTATGGGCCAGCGGCAACAGCATCCTTCCTCATGGCGGAGGAGCTCCACCAGCGCCCACCCCCGCCCCTCCACACCCCGCGCCTCAACCGCCACAACACCAAGGAGGAGGGCGGTGGCCGTGGCCGTCGCCGTGGCCGTGGTGGTGGCCGCGGCGGTGGCAACACGCGGCCCCGGCATCGTCGGTCCGCGCCCCGGGTACTCACATCCCACTCCGCCGTGGGCGGGCGGACACAACCTTTGGACGGGGGTCGTACACGCCTACACCATGTCCGCGCCCCCCCGTCCCCGGCACCGTCGGCCCTCGTCCGGCGACGCACCAGGCCTTCCTCGCCGCGGCACCGCAGGCTCCCGCCGGCCCGCCCTACGCCCCGTCTACGGCGGCATGATGCCGCAGGCCCCGCCGGCCCACTGGGACCCCGCGCTGTACACCGCCCTTCAGCACGCCCCCTCGCCGGGCGCTTATCTGGCGGTGGCGACGGTTCATGGACACCGGAGCCTCCGCACACATGGCTGCTCACCCGGGTAACCTTTCCACTTCATCTCCGACATCCACTTCCTCTCGCATCATCGTCGGTAACGGTGCTGGTCTTCCCATCTCTCATATTGGCTCCACTCATTTTCCTTCTAATTCCACACCATTGTCTCTTAATAATGTCTTAGTTTCACCACATCTTGTTCAGAATTTAGTTTCCGTCAAAACTCTTTCTTGTGATAACTCTGTAACTGTGGAATTTGACGAATTTGGTTTTTCTGTAAAGGACGCCCGGATGGTTTTGCACCGCTGTGAGAGTCCCGGCGACCTCTACCCCGTTCAGCCGTCTCCCTCCACTCACGCTGCACCTCGGGCGCTCTCCGCCGGCGTCGACCTTTGGCACGCTCGTCTTGGCCATCCCAGCTCCACCTCGCTCCGCCAAATAATGAGAGGCTTTTCTTTTTCATGTAATAAAATGGCGGCTCACTCATGTGACGCTTGCCGACTAGGCAAACATGTTCGACTTCCTTTCAGTAGTTCATCCACAGTTGCATCATTTCCTTTTCAATTACTTCATAGTGATGTATGGACGTCCCCTGTACCGAGTCATTCTGGTTTTATTTATTATCTTGTTATTCTCGATGATTTTTCTCACTTTATCTGGACTTTCCCTCTTCGTAAGAAATCTGACGTCGCCTTGACACTCACCGCCTTTTATTCTTATGTCTCTACGCAGTTCGGTCGCCCAATCCTCGCCCTCCAAACTGACAACGGCAAGGAGTTCGACAACACCACCATCCGCACCCTCCTCTCCACCCATGGCACCATCTTCCGCCTCACTTGCCCATACACCTCCCAGCAGAACGGCCGCGCGAGCGCGTCCTACGCACCCTTAATGACTGCGTCCGTACCCTCCTGTTCCACGCCCATATGCCCCACGTTCTGGCGGACGCTCTCTCCACCGCCACCCTCCTAGTCAACCTGCGCCCGTGTCGCCCACGCTGGAATTACACACCACATAACCTCCTGTTCGGCTCACCCCCTCATACGACGGTCTCCGTATTTTCGGTTGTCGTTGTTTCCCTAGCACCGCCGCCACCACCCCTCATAAACTCGCACCTCGCTCCATTCCGTGCGTCTTTCTCGGTTACCCGGCTAACACCAAAGGCTACCGTTGCTATGATCCGGTTTCTCACCGCGTCATCACGTCCCGGCACGTGTACTTTGATGAGCACTGTTTTCCCTTTGCACAGGAACAGGTGATGACTTCTCCTCCCATGACTGACAGTCCGCGGCGTCGCGGCCCTACCTTGGTAGAGGTTCCTGGCTCGGTGATGACCCACAAGTATAGGGGATCGCAACAGTCTTCGAGGGAAGTATTGATACGTCTCCAACGTATCGATAATTTCTTATGTTCCATGCTACTTTATTGATGATATCTACATGTTTTATGCACACTTTATGTCATATTTATGCATTTTCTGGAACTAACCTATTAACAAGATGCCGAAGTGCCAGTTTTTCTGCTGTTTTTGGTTTCAGAAATCCTAGTAACGAAATATTCTCGGAATTGGACGAAATCACCTCCGGGTTCCTATTTTGCCCGGAAGCATCCAGAACACCCGAGAGCCGCCGGGGGGCCCTGGTGGGCCCAGATGACATGGTGGCGCGGCCCAGGCCCTGGCCGCGCCACCCTATGGTGTGGTCGCCCCTTGACCCTCCTGCGCCGCCTCTTCGCCTATATAAAGCCCCTGCATCGAAAACCCTTAAGGAGGAAGCCACGATACGAGAAAAGTTCCGAGCCGCCGCCATCGCGAAGCCAAGATCGGGGGACAGGAGTCTGTTCCGGCACCCTGCGGAGCGGGGAAGTGCCCCCGGAAGGCTTCTCCATCGACACCGCTGCCATCTTCACCGCCATCTTCATCACTGCTGCTCCCATGAAGAGGGAGTAGTTCTCCATCGAGGCTCGGGGCTGTACCGGTAGCTATGTGGTTCATCTCTCTCCTATGTAGTTCAATACAATAATCTCATGAGCTGCCTTACATGATTGAGATTCATATGATGATGCTTGTAATCTAGATGTCATTATGCTAGTCAAGTGGGTTTTACTTATGTGATCTCCGGAGACTCCTTGTCCCACGTGTGTAAAGGTGACAGTGTGTGCACCGTGTGGGTCTCTTAGGCTATATTTCACGAAGTACTTATTCACTGTTGAAGAGTGTAGTGAAGTGCTTATTTATATCTCTTTATGATTGCAATGTGCATCGTATCACAATTTATCTATGTGCTACTCTAGTGATGTGTTATTAAAGTAGTTTTATTCCTCCTGCATGTGTGCAAAGGTGACAGTGCGTGCACCGTGTTAGTACTTGGTTTATGCTATGATCATGATCTCTTGTAGATTGCGAAGTTAACTATTGCTATGATAATATTGATGTGATCTATTCCTCCTACATATGCATGAAGGTGACAGTGTGCATGCTATGCTAGTACTTGGTTTAGTCTTTTGATCTATCTTACACTAAAGGTTACTAGAATATGAGCATTATTGTGGAGCTTGTTAACTCCGGCATTGAGGGTTCGTGTAATCCTACGCAATGTGTTCATCATCCAACAAAAGTGTAGAGTATGCATTTATCTATTCTGTTATGTGATCAATGTTGAGAGTGTCCACTAGTGAAAGTGTAATCCCTAGGCCTTGTTCCTAAATACTGAGTTACTACTGCTTGTTTACTATTTTACTGCGTTACTACTGCTGCAATACTACCACCATCAACTACACGCCAGCAAGCTATTTTCTGGCACCGTTGCTACTGCTCATATATATTCATACCACCTGTATTTCACTATCTCTTCGCCGAACTAGTGCACCTATTTGGTGTGTTGGGGACACAAGAGACTTCTTGCTTTGTGGTTGCAGGGTTGCATGAGAGGGATATCTTTGACCTCTTCCTCCCTGAGTTCGATAAACCTTGGGTGATCCACTTAAGGGAAACTTGCTGCTGTTCTACAAACCTCTACTCTTGGAGGCCCAACACTGTCTACAGGAAAGGAGGGGGAACGTAGACATCAAGCTATTTTCTGGCGCCGTTGCCGGGGAGGAAAGGTAAAAGGTACTCACACTCCGGACCTCGGCTACTAAGCTATTTTGCGCCGTTGTAAGTACTCGAAGCTATTTCCTTTAGACTCTGCAATTGCGACATTTGGTTTCTTGTTTACACTAGTTAGGCTTAATGGAAGACAACAATAAAATGAGAGATCTTTATGAACTTTATCTTGAATTAGGACATGATGTGTTTGAAGAAAGAATTAAAAAACCCATGGAACTTTATATGCATGATAATGGGAATGTTATTAGTATGAATGCTTTGAACACCATTGTTGCTAATGCTATGGAAAATTCTAAGCTTGGGGAAGCTGGCTTTGATGAGCATGATATTTTTAGTCCCCCAAGCATTGAGGAGAAAATTTACTTTGATGATACTTTGCCTCCCATTTATGATGATTATAATGATAGTAGTCTTTTGTTACCACCTGTTATGGAGGATGAATTTGATTATGATTACAATATACCTCCTATATTTGATAGCTACTTTGTTGAATTTGCTCCCACTACAACTAATAAAATTGATTATGCTTATGTTGGGAGTAGTAATTATTTTATGCATGAGACTCATGATAAGAATGCTTTATGTGATAGTTATATTGTTGATGTTGCTCATGTTTCTACTGAAAGTTATTATGAGAGAGGAAAATATGGTTGTAGAAATTTTCATGTTACTAAAATGCCTCTCTATGTGCTGAAATTTTTGAAGCTACACTTGTTTTATCTTCCTATGCTTGTTACTTTGCTCTTCATGAACTTGTTTATTTACAAGATTCCTATGCATAGGAAGCATGTTAGACTTAAATGTGTTTTGAATTTGCTTCTTGATGTTCTCTTTTGCTTCATTGTCTATTTTCATGAGAGCATCATTAAAACTGCTGAGCCCATCTTAATGGCTATAAAGAAAGAACTTCTTGGGAGATAACCCATGTGTTATTTTGCTACAGTACTTTGTTTTATATTTGTGTCTTGGAAGTTGTTTACTACTGTAGCAACCTCTCCTTATCATGTTTTTGTGCCAAGTAAAGTTTCTATGTCAAAGTTGATGTTATATTTGGGATCGCTGCGCAGAAACAGCATTGCTGTCTGTCACGAATCTGGGCACAGTCCTCTGTAGAAAATTCGAAAAAATCTGCCAATTTACGAGCGTGATCCTCAGATATGTACGCAACTTTCATTAGTTTTGAGTTTTTCCATTTGAGCAAGTCTGGTGCCAGCTTTAAATTCGTCTTTACGGACTGTTCTGTTTTTGACAGATTCTGCCTTTTATTTCGCATTGCCGCTTTTGTTAAGTTGAATGAGTTTCTTTGTTCCATTAACTTTCAGAAGTTTTGTGCAATGTCCAGAAGTGTTAAGAATGATTGTGTCACCTCTGAACATGTGAATTTTTGATTATGCACTAACCCTCTAATGAGTTTGCTTGAAGTTTGGTGTGAAGGAAGTTTTCAAGGGTCAATAGAAGAGGGTGATATAATGTGATCGAGAAGAGTGAAAGGTCTAAGCTTGGGGATGCCCCGGTGGTTCATCCCTGCATATTTTAAGAAGACTCAAGCATCTAAGCTTGGGGATGCCCAAGGCATCCCCTTCTTCATCGACAACTTATCAGGTTTCTTCTAGTGAAACTATATTTTTATTCGGTCACATCTTATGTACTTTACTTGGAGCGTCTGTGTGCTTTTATTTTTGTTTTTGTTTTGTTATCTTAGTTCTCTGAATAAGTTCATCCTTGTGTGGGAGAGAGACACGCTCCGCTGTTGCATATGGACACATGTGTCCTTAGGCTTTACTCATAATGTTCAAGGCGAAGTTTCTTCTTCGTTAAATTGTTATATGGTTGGAATTGGAAAATGCTACATGTAGTAATTCTAAAAATGTCTTGGGTAATGTGATACTTGGCAATTGTTGTGCTCATGTTTAAGCTCTTGCATCATATGCTTTGCACCCATTAATGAAGAAATACATAGAGCTTGCTAAAATTTGATTTGCATATTTGGTTTCTCTAAGGTCTAGATAATATCTAGTATTGAGTTTTGAACAACAAGGAAGACGGTGTAGAGTCTTATAATGTTTACAATATGTCTTTTATGTGAGTTTTGCTGCACTTGTTCATCCTTGAGTTTGCTTCAAATAGCCTTGCTAGCCTAAACCTTGTATCGAGAGGGAATACTTCTCATGCATCCAAAATCCTTGAGCCAACCACTATGCCATTTGTGTCCACCATACCTACCTACTACATGGTATTTCTCCGCCATTCCAAAGTAAATTGCTTGAGTGCTACCTTTAAATTCCATCATCCACCTTTGCAATATATAGCTCATGGGACAAAATAGCCTTAAAAACTATCGTAGTATTGAATATGTACTTATGCACTTTATATTTTATTAAGTTGCTTGTTGTGCGATAACCATGCTTCTGGGGAACGCCATCAACTATTGTTGAATATCATGTGAGTTGCTATGCATGTCCGTCTTGTCTGAAGGATCTATCATTTTAGTGGTTGGAGCATGCAAAATTGTTAGAGAAGAACATTGGGCCGCTAACTAAAGCCATGAACCATGGTTGAAGTTTCAGTTTTGGACATATATCCTCAATCTCATATGAGAATAATAATCATTGCTACATGCTTATGCATTTAAGAGGAGTCCATTATCTGTTGTCCATGTTGTCCCGGTATGGATGTCTAAGTTGAGAATAATCAAAAGCGAGAAATCCAAAATGCGAGCATTCTCCTTAGACCTTTGTACAGGCGGCATGGAGGTACCCCTTTGTGACACTTGGTTGAAACATGGCATGCAAAGATCCGGTAGTCCAAGCTAAGTAGGACGAGGTGCGGGCACTATTAGTATACTATGCATGAGGCTTGCAACTTGTAAGATATAATTTTCATAACTCATATGCTTTATTACTACCGTTGACAAAATTGTTTCATGTTTTCAAAATAAAAGCTCTAGCACAAATACAGCAATCGATGCTTTCCTCTTGAAGGACCATTCTTTTACTTTTATTGTTGAGTCAGTTTACCTATCTCCTTCCACCTTAAGAAGCAAACACTTGTGTGAACTGTGCATTGATTCCTACATACTTGCATATTGCACTTGTTATATTACTTTATGTTGACAATATCCATGAGATATACATGTTATAAGTTGAAAGCAACCGCTGAAACTTAATCTTCCTTTGTGTTGCTTCAATGCCTTTACTTTGAATTATTGCTTTATGAGTTAACTCTTATGCAAGACTTATTGATGCTTGTCTCGAAAGTGCTATTCATGAAAAGTCATTGCTTTATGATTCAGTTGTTTACTCATGTCATTACCATTGTTTTTGATCGCTGCATTCATTACATATGTTTACAATATGATCAAGTTTATGATGGCATGTCACTTAAGAAATTATCTTTGTTATCGTTTTACCTGCTCGGGACGAGCAGTAAGCTTGGGGATGCTGATACGTCTCCAACGTATCGATAATTTCTTATGTTCCATGCTACTTTATTGATGATATCTACATGTTTTATGCACACTTTATGTCATATTTATGCATTTTCTGGAACTAACCTATTAACAAGATGCCGAAGTGCCAGTTCTGTTTTCTGTTTTTGGTTTCAGAAATCCTAGTAACGAAATATTCTCGGAATTGGACGAAATCACCTCCCAGGTTCCTATTTTGCCCGGAAGCATCAGAACACCCGAGAGCCGCCAGGGGGGGCCCTGGTGGGCCCAGATGACATGGTGGCGCGGCCCAGGCCCGGCCGCGCCACCCTATGGTGTGGTCGCCCCTTTGACCCTCCTGCGCCGCCTCTTCGCCTATATAAAGCCCCTGCATCGAAAACCCTTACGGAGGAAGCCACGATACGAGAAAAGTTCCGGAGCCGCCGCCATCGCGAAGCCAAGATCTGGGGGACAGGAGTCTCTGTTCCGGCACCCTGCCGGACGGGGAAGTGCCCCCGGAAGGCTTCTCCATCGACACCGCTGCCATCTTCACCGCCATCTTCATCACCGCTGCTGCTCCCATGAAGAGGGAGTAGTTCTCCATCGAGGCTCGGGGCTGTACCGGTAGCTATGTGGTTCATCTCTCTCCTATGTAGTTCAATACAATAATCTCATGAGCTGCCTTACATGATTGAGATTCATATGATGATGCTTGTAATCTAGATGTCATTATGCTAGTCAAGTGGGTTTTACTTATGTGATCTCCGGAGACTCCTTGTCCCACGTGTGTAAAGGTGACAGTGTGTGCACCGTGTGGGTCTCTTAGGCTATATTTCACGAAGTACTTATTCACTGTTGAAGAGCGTAGTGAAGTGCTTATTTATATCTCTTTATGATTGCAATGTGCATCGTATCACAATTTATCTATGTGCTACTCTAGTGATGTGTTATTAAAGTAGTTTTATTCCTCCTGCATGTGTGCAAAGGTGACAGTGCGTGCACCGTGTTAGTACTTGGTTTATGCTATGATCATGATCTCTTGTAGATTGCGAAGTTAACTATTGCTATGATAATATTGATGTGATCTATTCCTCCTACATATGCATGAAGGTGACAGTGTGCATGCTATGCTAGTACTTGGTTTAGTCTTTTGATCTATCTTACACTAAAGGTTACTAGAATATGAGCATTATTGTGGAGCTTGTTAACTCCGGCATTGAGGGTTCGTGTAATCCTACGCAATGTGTTCATCATCCAACAAAAGTGTAGAGTATGCATTTATCTATTCTGTTATGTGATCAATGTTGAGAGTGTCCACTAGTGAAAGTGTAATCCCTAGGCCTTGTTCCTAAATACTGCTGAGTTACTACGCTTGTTTACTGTTTTACTGCGTTACTACTGCTGCAATACTACCACCATCAACTACACGCCAGCAAGCTATTTTCTGGCACCGTTGCTACTGCTCATATATATTCATACCACCTGTATTTCACTATCTCTTCGCCGAACTAGTGCACCTATTTGGTGTGTTGGGGACACAAGAGACTTCTTGCTTTGTGGTTGCAGGGTTGCATGAGAGGGATATCTTTGACCTCTTCCTCCCTGAGTTCGATAAACCTTGGGTGATCCACTTAAGGGAAACTTGCTGCTGTTCTACAAACCTCTACTCTTGGAGGCCCAACACTGTCTATCGCTTCGAGGGAAGTATTACCCAATTTATTGATTCGACACAAGGGGAGACAAAGAATACTTGTAAGCCTTAACAGCGGAGTTGTCAATTCAGCTGCACCTGGAAACAGACTTGCTCGCAAGAGTTTATCAGTAGTAACAGTTTTATGGCAGAGGAAATAGTGAAATAACAGCAGCAGTGGAATAAAGACAGCAGTAGTGATTATAGTAAACAGCAGGATTAAAATACTGTAGGCACAGGGACGGATTTAACGGGCGTTGCATGGATGAGAGAAACTCATGTAACAATCAAAGCATGGGCATTTGCAGATAATAATAAAACGGTATCCAAGTACTAATCAATCAATAGGCATGTGTTCCAATTATAGTCGTACGTGCTCGCAATGAGAAACTTGCACAACATCTTTTGTCCTACCAGCCGGTGGCAGCCGGGCCTCTAGGGAAACTACTGGATATTAAGGTACTCCTTTTAATAGAGTACCGGAGCAAAGCATTAACACTCCGTGAACACATGTGATCCTCACATCGCTACCATCCCCTCCGGTTGTCCCGATTCTTGTCACTTCGGGGCCATTGGTTCCGGACAACGACATGTGTATACAACTTGCAGGTAAGATCATAAACAACGAATATCTTCATGAATCAATAACATGTTCAGATCTGAGATCATGGCACTCGGGCCCTAGTGACAAGCATTAAGCATAACAAGTTGCAACAATATCATAAAAGTGACATCTACGGATACTAGGCACTATGCCCTAACAATCTTATGACTATTACATGACCAATCTCATCCAATCCCTACCATCCCCTTCAGCCTACAGCGGGGGAATTACTCACACATGGATGGGGGAAACATTGCTGGTTGATGGAGAGGCGTTGGCGGTGATGGCGGTGAAGATCTCCTCCAATTCCCCGTCCCGGCGGAGTGCCAGAACGGAGACTTCTGGCTCCCGCGACGGAGTTTCGCGATGTGGCGGCTCTCTGGAGGGTTTCTGGCGACTTCGACTTCTCTCCGTGCGTTTTTAGGTCGAACCGATAAGTAGTCCAAAGGGGGCGTCGGAGGCCGGCCGAGGGGGCCACACCACATGGCCGCGCGGGCCCCCCCTGGGCCGCGCCGCCATGTGGTGTGGGGCCCTCGGGCCTCCACCTCCTTTGCCCTTCTGGCTCCGTCAATATTTTGGTAAAATAGGGCCATCTGAAGAAATTCCGAGGATTTTCCCGAAAGTTGGATTTCTGCACAAAAACGAGACACCAGAGCAGTTCTGCTGAAAACAGCGTTAGTCCGTGTTAGTTGTATCCAAAATACACAAATTAGAGGCAAAACAATAGCAAAAGTGTTCGGGAAAGTAGATACGTTTTGGACGTATCAACTCCCCCAAGCTTAGCTTATTGCTTGTCCTCAAGCAATTCAGTTAACAACTGAGCGATAAAAGAACTTTCACGAACACATTTGCTCATATGATGTATATATTCTCATGCTATGGCTAATACTTAAGCAGTTCATAATGAGATACATGCAAATAAGATCATCCAACAGCTATGTCAATCATGGAGAAGTACCAACAATTAATAATAAGCATCATGAATCATGTATGTAAGCAAGATTGCAATGTTCATAAGAGAATATGGTAAAGTGGTATCTCGCTTGCCTGTATTTGATCGGCAAAACATAAATGCCGAGGCACCTCTTGAGTTCATAGAAAGACTAGAAGTAGTGATTGTCAAAGATAAAAGCATCAAAGTTATACCACAATCAATCATATTTTGAGACAAGCATATTATACTAAGAATGACAGTTGTGCTCTCAAGATAGTGCTCAAAGAAAGAATGGAGACACAACATAAAAGTAAAAGATTGACCCTTCGCAGAGGGAAGCAGGGATTAACATGCGCTAGAGCTTTTCATTTTTAAAACAGGAGTAAAATTATTTTGAGAAGTGTTTGTTGTTGTCAACGAATGGTAATGGGTACACTAACTACCTCATCAACCGGACTCACAAGAGCGGCTCCCATTTTATTTATTTTTGGGTGGCACTCCTTCCAACCTTTCTTTCACAAACCATGGCTAACCGAATCCTCGGGTGCCTGCCAACAATCACATACCATGAAGGAGTGCCTTTTTATTTAAGTTTTATTATGATGATGACACTCCCCCAACCTTTGCTTACACAAGCCATGGCTAACCGAATCCTTCGGGTGCCGTCCAACAATCACAAACCATGGAGGAGTGTCTATTTAAGTTAATTAATTCGGGACTGGGAATCCCATTGCCAGCTCTTTTTGCAAAATTATTGGATAAGCGGATGTGCCACTAGTCCATATGAGAGTCCGTCAAAAGTAAATGACAAGGTTGAAAGCTAAACACCACATACTTCCTCATGAGCTATGAAACATTAACACAAATTGAGAAGCATTTTGAAAGTTTTAAAGGTAGCGCATGAGAATTTACTTGGAATGGTTTGAAATGCCATGCATAGGTATTTATGGTGGACACTTTTGGAACAACTTGGTTTTCAGGTGTTTGGAAGCACGAGCGGCGATACCGCTCAGTACAAGTGAAGGCTAGCAAAAGACTAGGGAACGACAAATCAAGAGAGCAGTAACTGTCATAATCATGCTTGCGGCAAAATAAATTAACGGAGGCATAAAAGTGATACAAGAACTCTGAAGCAATATAAATCATCGAGGCTTAATTGACTTTTTGTTCAGTCATATGCATGCGTGAGCATGTGCCAAGTCGATATAAATGAATTATTCAGAGGAGGATACCACAATGCCATACTTACTTATGAATAAAACAATGCAAGCAAACATCCATGACATGCTACTCATATTAATAAATTGGAGCTAAACATGAGAGATCATGAACTACTAGACTTTCTCAAATAACATATACCTCACATGAACCAACTAAGCATGCTCATATGGATGAGTATATGTACAAAAATGAAAACAAATAGAGTTCATACCAGCCTCTCACCACAATCAGATTGTCGTAGATCGTCATTATTGCCTTTTCACTTGTGTAGCTTGGATAATATGAAATGAAAACCACGCTCCAGCCACCGAAGACCATTGAACTCATGATGAACTTTACAAACCAAAGAAGAACAGCAAATATTTTTGGTGTTTTCGAATTAGAAACAAGAACGAAAGAAAACAAGCAAACAAAGCAAAATCTTTTTGGGTTTTCTTATAGCAAACTAACGATAGCAAATAAAGCAAACTAAGAGCAAGGAACCAAATAACCAAATGGTGAAGAGAAACAACAGAAATATTTTTGGTCTTTTTGTGTTTTAGGAAAGAAACAAAGCGAAAACAAAAGAATGCAAACTAACAGAAACACAGAAAAGCAGGATGACAGAAATCTGCCAAATCCTGACAGCAGTACAGAAATCGAAATTAACAAAAATCTTCCATTGCTCAGACCAAAAAGTGTTCAACTAATGAAAGTTAGATAACAACCTGGGGAACATGCTCAAAAATTGGCAACTCAAAATAACGTTCTGGCTGTGCGTACGAATTTTTTTGGTAACAGCCCAGAATCTGTTTTTGGACAGCACTTCCCCAAATATCATCTCCCTCTCATTAGAAAACCACTCTAGAGACTAAACAAGTATGTACAAGTATCCAGCAACCATAATATGCAAAGAATGAGTGATGCCGGTATACCTCCCCCCAAGCTTAGGCTTTTGGCCTAAGTGGAGTTCATTCCCACGGTCCCCATGAAGTGGTGTCTTCGTAATATGACGAAGAACGACCCGGTTCCATGTATGTGCTGGAGGAAACGTCGGGGTACGTGACGGTGTAGTCGTAGGAGGGCTCGGCGTTCTCGGAGTCATGTTGCTGGTGGAATTCTTGTATCTTCATATGTTCCTCCACCGCCTCCTTAGTGAGCGACCATGATTGCCTGTCAATATTGAACAAACCTGGCTGGGGAAGAGGGATTTCCTTCTCATTCCCATCAGCAAACAACATTCTATAGACCATATTATCTATAGTGGAGTCAGTAGTAACAAAATGATGGCTCTTCATAGCAGCAATATCTAGTTTCCTAGGGGTTAATGGTACATCATTAGAATCAAGAGGAATATCTAGATGTGTTAAAATGCGCAGTGCAATAGTTCCTCCAAAAATAGGCCCCCTGCTAGACAGGCGGCGAGCAATAAGAGAACCAAGATGATAAGGTGTCTCTCCAGTAAGTGCAACATTCAAGAAAGCAAGATGGTAGCTAGAGATGTTGCTAGTATTTTCTCTACCCAAAATGCTAGTACCAATGTAATATGCGAAATATTTAATAGCGGGGAGTTGAATGTTTCTTATCTTCCCTCGCTGGATGGTGCGGCAATCATCCCCGGTGATCCCTCGGTAGAGCTCCAACAAGTCCCGGGGGTTGTCATCAATCCTCCTTGCTGTACCTACAGGGGCAATACCCAATGCACAACAAAATTCTTCCAATTTCATGGTAACAGGAATATCATAAATCTTGAATGCGACTGTCGGCTCATATTCCGTGTTGTGGAACTTGAAGCTCTCAACGAAAACTTTGGTGAGCCTGTAATATTGTCCCCTCTCGTCTCCCACGTAGGTGGCTAGGCCTGCCCTGTTGACAAGGGTGAAGAAGTCATCCAATATCCCTGCATTGGTCAGAAACTCATAACAAGGGAAGGATGAAGCATTAGGAGCCCCATGGTCCTCCTCGGGCGCGAAGCTAGGCGCGATGACATCCTCATTGTAGGATCGCCTAATTTGAGTAGACGCCCTTGAGGGCCTACCGGTGCTGGTTGTTGCTTTCTTGAACAACTCTCCAAACTTGAATTTCTTCATCTTCCCCTTCTGAAATTTTCAACAATCATTATAAAATTTGATTTCAAGGTATGTAATTGAAGGGAACTACTATAGGAACTTGCTAGAGTACTACACATGCATCAAAACTAATTTCTACCACTTAGAACAAGCATGCAAGCTCACTAAACATGTTATCTACAGCAGCAAAATATTCAAGATATACTCAACCAAATGAAATTCTAATTGGACAATCAAAGGAGTCACATACCAAGGAGTAAATGTGCCAAATTTCAAACAGAAATCTGGGCTGAGCAAGGAGATCGAAAAATCGCGAGTTCTTGAGCAGAAACACGAGTGAGAGAAACTTGGTACGAGCTTTTTCGGGAGAGAGAAGATGCTGGGAGGAAGAGATGATGAAGTGGGGCAAGGGGTGGCCCACACCACAAGGTGGCGCGGCCCCCTTGCTGGCCGCGCCGGCCTATGGTGTGGCACCTCCTGGTGCCCCACAGGTCATCCTCTGGTGCTCCCAGGTGCCTCGTCGAAAAATAGGACCAACGGTATAATTTTTGTAATTTTTAGAGAACTTCGAAAAATGCACATTTCTGGGTATTAAATTAATGATTACTGCGCAGGAAAATGATTTCTAAAATCTTAAATGACTAAAGCATATTGCAAAACAAAAGTGCTACAGCAAGTAAAATAGGTGAAGGGAGAAAGAAAGAAAGAAATGTTGTTTAGCTCTTTTATGCAATAAAATATACTTGTTAACAAGGTTGATCAAGTCTTGCTACCAAATAAATTTTATATGACATAAGAAGAAATAAACCTCAAATCAATCATGTTACCTTATATTGAATTGATATGGATCCAATCACAAGAGTTTGATATTCTTCTTTAGGCTCATATATAGGACAATCAATGGATCCCACTTTGATAGTTTTCACATTAAAAATTGTATTGACTCCACATACTTTATCAATCCTCTTGGGAAAATAGACAGTGTGTTCCTTATCATCAACATTGAAAGTAACCATGCCTTTATTGCAATCAATAACAGCCCCTGCAGTATTAAGAAAGGGTCTTCCAAGAATAATGGACATATTATCATCTTCAGGCATTTCCAACACAACGAAATCAGTTAATATCAAGCAATGCTGAGTAACTTGAACAGGAACATTTTCACATAAACCAACAGGAATAGCAGTAGATTTATCAGCCATTTGCAAAGATATATCAGTTGGTATCAATTTATCTAAATCAAGTCTCTTATAAAGAGAAAAAGGCATCACACTCACACCTGCTCCCAAATCACATAGAGCAGTTCTAACATAATTATTCTTGATGGAACAAGGAATAGTAGGTATACCTGGGTCGCCCAACTTCTTTGGAATCTTACCATTGAAGGAGTAATTAGCGAGCATAGTGGAAATTTCCTCATTGGGGACTTTCCTTTTGTTAGTAACAATATCTTTCATATACTTTGAATAAGGAGGCAATTTAATAGCATCAGTCAAAGGGATTTGCAAAAATAAAGGTTTCATCCAATCACAAAATTTATTATAATGTTCCTCCTCCTTTGATTTTAGTTTCTTAGCAGGAAAAGGCATTTGCTTTTGAACCCAAGGTTCTCTTTCATTACCATGCTTCTCAGTAATAAAGTCTTCTTTAGTGTACTTTTTATTTTTAGCATGCTTTTCAGGTTCTTTTTCAATTTCTTCTTTATCAGGAGTATCATTCTTATCATTATCTTTATCATGTTCATTACCACTTTCAGTTTCAGCATCGGAAATAGAAATACTATTAGGATCATTAGCAGGTTAAGAGGATTCTACAACATTTTTATGTTTCTTTTTCTTTTTCTTAGATGGAGCACTAGTTTTAATTAGTTGAGAATCTTGTTCAATTCTTTTGGGATGCCCTTCAGGATATAGAGGATCCTGGGTAGAAGCACCACCTCTAGTTGTTACTTCACAAGCATGTTTTTCTTTAGAATTATTTCCCAACAAGTCATTTTGCACTTTAGTAAGTTGATCAATTTGAGTTTGAACCATTTGAAAATGTTTAACAAGTATCTTAACATCATTGGAGGTTCTCTCCACAATATCATGCAATTCACTAATAGCTCGGGAATTTTCCATTAAATGATTCTCTACCCTCATATTAAAGTTTTCTTGCTTAACAATATAATTATCAAATTCATCTAAGCATTGAGCAGGAGATTTTGAATACGGAATATCTTCCCTAGTAAAGTGTTGAAGCGAGTGTACCTCAATCATGGATGAAGGGGGAATTGTCTCACATATATCTTCTATAGGAGGTAAATTCTTCACATCTTCAGGTTTAATACCCTTCTCTTTAAGAGACTTCTTGGCTTCCCTCATATCTTCATCATTTAATTTAATCATACCCCTCTTCTTCACTATCGGTGTCGGGGTTGGTTCAGGTGTAGACCAATCATCATGATTCCGGCCTATTTTAGCCAATAATTCTTCAGCGTCTTCTGGAGTTCTTTTCCTGAAAACACAACCAGCACAACTATCCAGGTATGCCCTAGACTCAATAGTTAGTCCACTATAAAATATATCAAGTAAATCATGCTTTTCCAAATCATGGTCAGGCTGAGCTCTAATAAGAGAGCAAAATCTAGCCCAAGCCTCAGGCAATTTCTCTCCATCTTCCTGGTCAAAATTATAAATTCTCTGCAAAGCAGCATGTTGAGCACTAGCAGGAAAGTATTTTCGAAAGAAAACATCACGCAAGTCAATTGGACTTTTAATAGAACCAGGAGGCAAATTATTATACCAAGTTTTAGCATCATCCTTTAATGAGAAAGGAAAAATTTTAGCGACAAAATAAGTACGCATCTTGACATCATCAGAAAACACGCCACTAAGAGTAGATAACTCAGTCAAGTGTTCAACAGCACTTTCTTTTTCAGTACCACAAAAGGGTGTTTTCTCAACAATAGCTATATGAGATAGATCAAGAGAAAAATCATAATCTTTATCCCTAATGTTTATAGGAGATGTGGCAAATTTAGGATCAGGAGATGGTTTATATCTAACAGCATGTTCTGCAAGCAACTTTTTAATTTTTCTTGCATCAGTAGTAGCATTGCATTTTTCAATAAAATCATCATCAAGCTCTACATAATCTTCATCAAGATCATCACTAGAATATTCAACAGACTCAGGTGAATTAACAGGTGTAGCAGCATTTTCATTAGGAGTTTCAGTATTTTCAATTTGTCTAGACTTAGCAATTGTAGCATCTAGAAAAGATCCCAATGAACCACTATCATCAAGCACAGCAGAAACATTATCAATATTATGAGAATTTTCAGATTCAGCAGAAGTACCAGCACGCGAAGCATGTGGCGGTGAAACAAGTTTATCAATCACAGATGGTGAATCAAGAGCAGCAGAGGTACTCAGAGTTGTACCTTTTCTTGTAGTGGATGGTAATATGGCGATCTTAGTATCGCGAGGTTTACCCATGATGGAGAATTTGCAGCGAACAATATCAATCCAAGTGAACTTCCAAATAAAGCTATGCTCCCCGGCAACGGCGCCAGAAAATAGTCTTGATGACCCACAAGTATAGGGGATCGCAACAGTCTTCGAGGGAAGTATTACCCAATTTATTGATTCGACACAAGGGGAGACAAAGAATACTTGTAAGCCTTAACAGCGGAGTTGTCAATTCAGCTGCACCTCGAAACAGACTTGCTCGCAAGAGTTTCACTACAAGAAAAGTTGCCATGGCCGACGAAGTTGAAGTCGCGCCGTGGTTGCTGGTGTACCATGGCCGACGATTTTGGTCCCTCCGTGGTGCATGTCAAAACTTTTTTTTCTCGTTTTTGAGGCCACCTAGCCCGACGAAAGCGGCCAAAACGTGGCGTATGGTGGCCCGGGACGTGGTGCATCTCGAAATCTCGGGTTCGCCGGCCGAGTCAACGCAAATCCGCACCGCCGAGGGATGTAGGGCCCAGATGGCAGCCTCTCTGGCATTTTTTCTACATCGCGCCATCTCGTTCAACGTTCTCCGATCGAGCCGTTTACGATGCAGGATCATGGGTCCCGCATGTCATCCTCTATGAACCAAAATTCTTTCTATTCTTGGATTTTTGACCCCCTGATTTCTGGCTACTTCCTTTTTCTTTTGATCCCTTGCCGCCTTGGAAACGTTGCTGCTGCTAAATGGGACCCGCATGTCATCCTCTATGTGCAATCAACTTTCTTTTCTTGGAGTTTTTTTGGCACCTCAAATTTGGTCACTTGCCTTTTTCTTTCGATCCCCTGCCGCCTCTCAAACGGTGATACCGCTGCTAACTGGGACCCGCATGTCATCCTCTATGTACTATAAAACTTTCTTTTCTTGAATTATTTTTGGCACCTCATATTTGGTCACTTACCTTTTTCTTTCGATCCCCTGCCGCCTCTCAAACGGTGATACCGCTGCTGCTAAATGGGACCCGCATGTCATCCTCTATGTACTATAAAACTTTCTTTTCTGGATTATTTTTGGCACCTCAAATTTGGTCACTTGCCTTTTTCTTTCGATCCCCTGCCGCCTCTCAAACGGTGATACCTGCTGCTAACGGGACCCGCATGTCATCCTCTATGTACTATAAAACTTTCTTTTCTTGAATTATTTTTGGCACCTCATATTTGGTCACTTACCTTTCGATCCCCTGCCGCCTCTCAAACGGTGATACCGCTGCTGCTAAATGGGACCCGCATGTCATCCTCTATGTACTATAAAACTTTCTTTTCTTGGATTTTTTGGCACCTCATATTTCGTCACTTGACTTTTTCTTTCGATCACCTGCTGCCTCTCAAACGTGATACCGCTGCTGCTAAATGGGACCCGCATGTCATCCTCTATGTACTATAAAACTTTCTTTTCTTGGATTTTTTTGGCACCTCATATTTGGTCACTTGACTTTTTCTTTCGATCCCCTGCTGCCTCTCAAACGGTGATACCGCTGCTGCTAAATGGGACCCGCATGTCATCCTCTATGTACTATAAAACTTTCTTTTCTTGGATTTTTTTGGCACCTCATATTTGGTCACTTGACTTTTTCTTTCGATCCCCTGCTGCCTCTCAAACGGTGATACCGCTGCTGCTAAATGGGACCCGCATGTCATCCTCTATGTACTATAAAACTTTCTTTTCTTGAATTATTTTTGGCTCCTCATATTTGGGCACTTGCCTTTTTCTTTCGATCTCATGCCACGTTTGAAACGTTGAGGAACCTGCTGGCTCATGGGACCCGCATGTCATCCTCTATGTGCTATAAAAGTTTCCTTTGTTGGATTTTTTTTCACCCTCTGATTTTTGGCTTGCCTTTTTCTTTTGATCCCCTGCCCCCTTTGAAACGTTGAGTAAGCTGTTGGCTCAAGGGACCCGCATGTCATCCTCTATGTCCATCAACTTTCTTTTCTTGGATTTTTTTCACCCCCTAATTACTAGCTACTTTCTTTTTCTTTTGATCTCAAGCCGCATTACAAACATTGAGACCGCTGCTGCAAAATGGGACCCACATGTCATCCTCTATGTACAATAAATCTTGGATTATTTTTGGCTCCTGATATTTGGTCACTTGCCTTTTTCTTTCGATCTCATGCCGCCTTTGAAACGTTGAGTAAGCTGCTGGCTCATGGGTCCCGCATGTCATCCTCTACGAACAATAAAAGTTTCCTTTCTTGGAGTTATTTTTTACCCCTAATTTCTGGCTATTTGCCTTTTTCTTTTGATCCCCTGCCCCCGTTGAAACGATGAGGACGCTGTTGGCAGGTCGGTCCCACATGTCATCCTCTATGAACAATAAAAGTTTCCTTTGGTGGATTTATTTTTGACCCCTAATTAATTTCTGGCTATTTCCTTTATTTTTCTTTTGATCCCCTGCCGCCTTGGAATTGTTGAGAATGCTGCTGCCTCATTTTTCTTTTGGTCCTGTGCCGCCTTGGAAACGTTGAGACCGCTGCTACAAAATGGGACCCGCATGTCATCCTCTATGTACAATAAAGTTTCTTTTCTTGGATTATTTTTGGCTCCTGATATTATGTCACTTGCCTTTTTCTTTCGATCTCATGCCGACTTTGAAACGTTGAGGATGCTGCTGCCTCATGGGTCCCGCATGTCATCCTCTCAGAACGATAAATGTTTTCTTTTCTTGTATTTTTTTACCAACTGATTTTTGGCTTTTTTTATTTTCGATCCCCTGCCGCCTTTGAAACGTTGACTCCGCTGCTGGCTCATGGGTCCCCGATGTCAGCCTCCCCGTACAAGAAACATGTGATATTTTATTTTGCAGACAATAAACGTTGTATTTCGCTCTGAGCTATTGCAAACGGATAAATTAAATCTTTATATCTACATAAACAAACTTATATGTTGAATCTCCTTGTTTTTTGTTTTTGCGAAGCATAGGACTTTCCTGTTTTTTTTTTGAGAAAAATCCGACCTTTCCTGTTTTGGAGTGGGCTGAAATTGTACGAGTCAAAAGGCCCAGCAGTATAGTTCGAAGGCCCAGATGTCCAGATACAGCCCAATTAAAATCTTTCTTTTCTTGGATTTTTTTCACACCCTGATTTCTGGCTACTTCATTTTTCTTTCGGTCCTGTGCCGCCTTGGAAGCGTTGAGACCGCTGCTACAAAATGGGACCCGCATGTCATCCTCTATGTACAATAAAGTTTCTTTTCTTGGATTATTTTTGGCTCCTGATATTATGTCACTTGACTTTTTCTTTCAATCTCATGCCGACTTTGAAACGTTGAGGAAGCTGCTGGCTCATGGGTCCCGCATGTCATCCTCTATGAACAATAAAAGTTTTCTTTGTTGGATTTATTTTTTCCCCTAATTTCTGGCTATTTGTCTTTTTCTTTTGATCCCCTGCCCCCTTTGAAACGATGACGACGCAGCTGGCAAGTCGGTCCCACATGTCATCCTCTATGAACAATAAAAGTTTCCTTTGATGGATTTATTTTTTACCCTAATTAATTTCTGGCTATTTCCTTTTTTATTTTGATCCCCTGCCGCCTTGAAATAGTTGAGGATGCTGCTGCCTCATGGGTCCCGCATGTCATACTCTCAGAAAGGTAAATGTTTCTTTTCTTGAATTTGTTTACCAACTGATTTTTGGCTTATTTTTTCTTTCGATCTCCTGCCACCTTTAAAACGTTGACGACGCTGCTGGCTCATGGGTCCCCAATGTCAGCCTCCCCATACTGCAAATCCTCTTTCTGCAAAGGTTGTATTTCTAGATAGATAAGGTGGATTCGAATCTGCCATGGTTCAGGCAGCTCAGGTAAGCCTTCTTGCACTAATTAATGGAAGTAGTGTATCGCAAGGTCAAGACATGTGGCTCAGTGTAATGAATCTATATGAATCATGTTGTGGGTTCAATCTGATAGTTCTCTAACAGGTCAGCCAAAATAGAAATTAAGTTTTTTTCTAAAAGGGAAATGCAAATTAAGATGAACACAAACATTAGTTATCATAATAGCTGATCATACATACATACTTGCTAAGAGCAAAAGCTTGCCAGAGTTTTACCACCCATACAATTAATTAGCAGTTCAGATAAGATAACCTTATATAAGTATAACTACAAATGCATTTGCTAAGGGCTCATGGGACAACAGAACTAGACAACCGCGAACTTTATGACCAGCATGTCACAGCGGCATCGAAAGATCTTGACCTTCAACTTTGATCCAATGCGAAGTTTGGCACCGTCAATGAACTTTTTCCACCTGGAAGTAACAGCCAAGCGGCCATCTGTGGGACTGACAGAGTACCGTCCCTCCACGGTGAGACCTTCACTCTCCATGACGAGGGATATCTTGCCCCTTCGGCCAGCATTGAGATCCTTGGAGATACTTTTAGGCAATTTCTGATTCAAAGCAAGAGATACCACCAAAAATTAGTCAATGGCACCAATGCACTGAACCATGTGAGACTTTGAGCAGAGAAGACATCAAGATAAGAGCAGTTATGCTGTCATATACTCACGAACATAGCCTTCAGATGCGTCCTGGTCACCACACGGGTGGCCACAGCAATGAGCTGAGACCTCGGTGATCTGGCTGGGGCAGGTGCATGAGCCTGGGCTGGTACACGAGCTGGTGCTGATGCAGGAGACTGCTGGGCAGGTGCAGTAAACGGTGCCTCTAGAGGAACCGGTGCTGATGCAGGAGACTGTTGGGCAGGTGCAGTAAACGGTGCAGCTAGAGGAACCAGTGCTGATGCAGGAGCCTGCTGGGCATGTGTAGTATATGGGGCCTCTACAGGAACCAATGCTGATGTAGGGGACTGCTGGGTAGATGCAGTAAACGGAGCTGGTACAGGAACCGGTGCTGATGCAGGAGAGTGGGAAGCCGGTGCCGGTGCTGGTGTGGTTGCCCTTTGTGACATCCGCTCCTGTTCCGTCAGGGGATCTGCAGCTTTGATCATGTTAAACCCAGCAAGCTAGAACAGAGGGAATGGTTTAGAACAACTGCTCAGAATGCAGTTATCAAAAGATATGAGTAGAAAAAAGTTACATATTATATATTTGGAAGTGTCTCCAACTCTGTAAGCAGTTACGTATATCTGCCCGTTTGAGTTTCTGATCCTCAGCTCGTCGCCCTTCTTCAGACCGTAGTCAAAAGCAAACTTTCTCCAATCATGTCCATACAAATATGTGATGGCCTGCGTCTTGTAGACATACACCTCATAGACCGTGTAGGTGTTCATCAATTTGCCATTGCCATGCATAGTGAAAGATCCTTCATGCGGACACATCTGGTTAATCATTGGACGAAGTTCACAAGGTACAGTCTGCATGTGAAAATTGATACAAATGTAAGAAGCAGGAAGACTAAAAACAAGACTTTACTATATGCCAATTCATGCTAAACCACTGAGAATACATACCTGTAACTCTGTGAAGGAGCTACTAGAAAGGTAGATAGAGCCATAGGAGGTGTTATATGCGGGGTATGTACATGGGCCCGCCATATTCCCGCAAGCTCGGCATCGGGATGGTGAAGGAAACATGGGAGGTACTACTGGTGCGTAGCGCTGAACGTAAGTGGAAGAATTAGGTTGTGTAAAGTGCATAGTTCAGAGCAATGCAAATGTTGACAAGCAAGTGCATAACACTATGTTACAAACTGAACAGTGAAAAATTAGTGTATGATGAATATAAGCATGCTAATTTGGTGTTTCCGAATTCCAAAAAGCATTAGACAGAGCCGGTGATAATATCAGACATAAATCATGGCATGTATATGTGGCTTAAGAAAATATACCCGAACCCTTGGATGGTTACGGCCCGGCTGATCCTTGGACTTGAGCTTATATAAGCATCCAGAAGGTGGGGCTGACAGTAACTTGGTGGCAGCCTCTGCAGATGCCTCATCAGCAGCAGTTGCAATCCTTTTGACCAATGAAGGCTTAGCAGTTTCAGTCTGCATATAAAAATTGAAGAGCAACAGACATCAGCAGTGATATATAAAATGAATCTATGAGACACTGATGCATATAGTGCTGGATGTAAGTGGAAGAATAGGTGTGTGTGTTTCTGAACTATTGGTAAGCATTAGACAAAGCCGGCAATAAACAGACAAAAATCAAATCATGTATGAGGATTAAGAAAATATACCTGCTTACTGAAAAGGGTACCACCCAGCTGGCCCGTGGCCTTGTGCTTGAGGAGGTTTTCAGAAGATGGTGGCAGCACCATCGTCTTCACAGCAGCCTCATCAGGATCATTTTTTATCCATTTGAGTAGAGGAACAGAAGTTTCATCCTGCATATGAATAGCAACAGAACTCATCATTGATATTTAATAAATCTATGAGATAGACTGATGCAAATAGTGCGGGGTGTAAGTGGAAGAATAGGGTTGTGCATAGAGAACAGTTGACAACAATGCAAATGATTACAAAAGAAGCCAATGGAAATCAACAGTTTATATACTGGATGAGACAGACTGAAAAGTGAAAAATTAGTGTATGATGATTGTAAGCAAACGCAGTGTTTCTGAACTTTTGGTAAGCATTAGACAAAGCCAACAGTAATTAAACAGATAATAATGAAATCATGTATGTGGATTAAGAAAATATACCAGATTCATTAAAAGGTCACCACCCAGCTGGCCCATGGCCTCGTGCTTGTAGAGGTTTTCGGAAGATGGTGCCGGCACCATCGTCCTCACAGCAGCCTCATTAGCCCCATTTTGCATCCACTTGAGTAAAGGCGCAGCAGTTTCAGCCTGCATAAGAATGGGAACAGATCTCAGCAGTGATATTGAATGACTCTGAGACAGACTGATGCATATAGTGCTAGATGTAAGTGGAAGGGTATGGCCGTGTATGGACAACAGTTCACAACAATGCAAGGGTGTGTTCGGTTCTGAAACAGCGTGGAATGGAATGGAATGGTTCCATTTCAGAGGAATGGAATGGTTACATTTTTGTTCGGTTGGGAAAAATGGAGAGCAGAAGAGATCGAGGTTAAACTAACCAATTGTCTCAAAATTGTAATTAACAATTGCAAATGACATTTTAATCTCAAAGTCGTAATTAACAGCGCCTAATGGTGCTCTTTTAATCTAAAAATCGAAATTAACATCATTTTATGTTGGGTTAGGGGAACTGGAGTAGATGAACATTACTGTATGATGATTGTAAGCAAACGAATTTGGTGTTTCTAAACTTTTGGCTTCGAGATCTTATGGGTTTCAACTCTAGCCTACCCCAACTTGTTTGGGACTGAAAGGCTTGGTTGTTGTTGTTGTTGTTGTAAACTTTTGGCAAGCATAGAAAAAACCGACAATAAACAGAGAAAAATCAAGGCATGTTTTGTGGATTAAGAAAATATACCATATTCATTAAAAGATCACCACCCAGCTGGTGCGTGGCCTTGTGCTTGTAGAGGCATTTAGAAGATGGGGGCGGCATCAACATACTGGCAGCCTGATCAGCCGCAGTTTTGATCTTCCTTTTGAGTAAAGGCCCTAAAGTTTCAGTCTGCATATGAATAGCAAAACAAAAGGCAGACCTCAGCAGTGATATTGAATTACTGTATGAGATAGACTGATGCATATAGTGGATGCTCTTAGCCTTTTGCAGCGTGAACACTAGCTATGGACAGACAAAAAAACTAGTTAACTCAGCTTTGTCTAGATATGAATGTACTACCACCATCCAAAAGCTTAAGCCTTATTTATTTTTGAGAAATCAAAACAAGCAAAGTTTGACCAAAATTTTAGAACATTCTATCAACAAATATAATACTGTGTAGATACCGTAGGAAAATATATTTTATTATCTATTTAATGATATTAATTTTGTATTTTGCATGTTACTGATTTTTGGTAAAAGCTTAGTCAAACATGGTATAGTTTGACTTTCTAAAAATAATATAAGCCCAAAGCTTTGGGATGGAGGCAGTAGTATCTAGAGCTAAAACACATCTAGATACATCCGTATCTACAGATAGTTGAGTCAATTAATTTGGATCTGAGGGAGTATCAGATTCAGACTACATCATGGTAAGTTGGTTAAAAAAATTACCCCTGGGCGGTCCCTGCCCAGCTCGGCAGTGGCATTTCGCTTCTTGTGCTGCAGATCGGGCCATGCTCCTGCAGCAGGTGGGGCGCTATTCTCGTTCCCCATAGCCTCAGCACGGAACCTGGAGGTACCAACCTGATACAGAGAATATAGAGCATGGTGTCACAGAGGCTTTACGCACAAACAGCTGAAGACATGTGCTACTTTAAGCATATTCCAGAACAGGAACAGATTGAGGATGCAGAGACCAGAGAGACACTTAAAAGGTAAAGAGTGGATAAGCAAACGGAGTACCTGCTTCGCGGGGCTGGGGACGCAGCTCAGGCTCAGCCAACTGCCCACATGCGTGGTGGCCTTACGCTCCATTGCCCCCACCGCCGAGGTCTTGCCTTTCCTGTACAAGCTGACAAAAGATACAGTGAGGATCAGCAGAAACTACAAAGGTTGCAAATGTCGACAAATAAAGGAAGAACACCCCAATCCAAGCAAAGGTAGCCCCCGCCCCCACCCCCATCAATCACTCCCAGCTCGAGGGTGACCAGAAAGACACCCCTTTGCCCAGAATAGGAAAGAGATGCGCAAGATATCGAGGAGAGGAAAAAAGAACCGATCTCGAGAAAGGAGAGAACATTACTAGTCCTACCTAATCCGCTTGGGCTAGATGCAGCTTGCCCCTCCAAGCTGGATGCCTGGACGGTGGAGGCGAAAGGAGGGGATCGAGCTAGCGGCTTGCATCCGTCGGCAATCGGCACTCGATCGGGAGAGAAGGGGTGCTACATAAAGGGGAGGGGTAACATATTTTATTACACAGTGAACTTACTGATGTGACTAGTCATTACATGTCTCACTGAAACTAGGGCCCATAGTGTGGCACCCCAAATTTACTTGAAGCTGCCCGGCGGGACGCATTGGCGCGTCAAGAAACCCCCGAATTGTAGCGGGGAAATGAAACATTTCACAAAAATTCGAAATTCAAGCACACCGCCACGCGCCAAGCACGCGGCTGTTCCTTCCTCTTCCTCGGTTCCTCCTCCCCTATCCGAAAAAACCCCAAATCCCAAGCTCAAACCAAAAAAAAAACAAAAAACAAATCCCCTGGCCGCCATGCATGTCCTCGTTAACCCGCTGGAGATCGTTCCCGGACGATGCGGACCACCCGCCCTGAGATCCAGAATTCCGTCCACCTCGAGGCACTGCGTGCTGTCTCGCAGCAGCGGCTTGAGGGCGCTGAAGAGGAAGTTCCGCCGGAAAGTGCTCATGGCAACCGTGCAAGCTCACCGGCGTGCTGTATCCCGAGAGGAACTGGTCAAAGCTTTGCTATTCGCCACACACAAAAAATTGCGGGCCAAGATCTGGTCAAAGCTTCGTCGATGGCTTGCCGCGAGAGGCTTGGAGTCCAGAGTCAATAAACTAGCTGCTCGAGGACTTGGGCGGTTTACACGGATTCATATTAACTGACTCAAGTTTGTTAGTCTAGTTAACAAATGCATCTAGATACATCCATATCTAGACAGAATTGAGTCCATTAATATGAATCAGAGGGGAGTACCTGAAAGTGTTTCATGCTACCAACTAATGCGCTGGCAGGAATCGCTGTAGAAGTAATTGTGCTACTACTTGTACGATGAACTGATTGTGTGGGTGTCGAATTTTGCAACGCGATCATCCACTGAATGCTTAATCTAGCGCCAAAGGCGTACAAATCATAACATACTACAGCACCAGAACATAAGAGTACGAATCATAAAGTAGCTCAACATTTTGCATCAGGGCTGGGTGGTCCTGAGACTACCGGGACGCCCCTGATGATCTCCGGGTGTGCATCCTCTTCAACGCAAAGCTGTGTACTCGGTCCACGGCCTCCTTCTGTAGGCTGGATAATCTCAGGTGCAGGACCTTCGTCTATGAGAGGCTCGTCATCAGTACCATCCACAGGTGCATCAGGGCTGGGTGGTCTTGAGACTACCCGGACGCCCGTGATGATCTCCGGGCGTGCATCCACTTCAACGCAAAGCTGTGTACTCGGTCCACGGCCTCCTTCTGTAGGCTGGATAATCTCAGGTGCAGGACCTTCGTCTATGAAAGGCTCGTCATCAGTACCATCCACAGGTGCATCAAACTGAGATTCATCTTCAAATCTCCCATCAAACTGAGAGACCTCTTTAACTCTATGCTTCTGCAATTAGTACATCAACCGATTAGACAAACATCTAAGGGATGCAACCTGAACAAATGCCGTTTTACATATTTACCTTCTCATCTGGCACAGCACATGTCCCAGAGCTGAAACCCGTTTCCTGAAGCAAGCGCTTTTTCTCTCCTTCCCGTCCATCCATCTGCAACAAGTTAAATTTGAGTACAGAACCTTGCACAGCAATGCAAACTATTGATTGAAACAGCGGCAGCATCAATATAAATAATTAACTACATATGCCAGCACACATACAGTGTGAGCAAGATCTGCTTCTCCTGCTAAAGGATCATTATATGGTTCACCATGCTAAACCCGCCTAACATATGTGCGGTCCATCCCAAAAATGTGTAAATGATCTGCCACTACAGGGTGAGGCCTCTTCTCACCATTCATACATGTGCAGCGCGGGCAATACACGTCCAGGTTGTGACCATCATGAGCTCTAATAAACCCCATAAAGGGTTGAACACCATTTATATATGAAGGGGAACATAAGTGTCCATGCAGTTTCCAAGTTCTGTCCATCTGTTTAATTATGAGATACAGTGGTTGGTGATTAATTTAAGGCGAAGTAGGAAATGTATATCCATCGAGTACAAAACTATACTACATGATTATGCATTTCAGCAATCATGTCGAGTACAAAACAAAAAATGCCCATCGACATTTTAGCAAACAGATCGTGTACAAAACTCTGCCATGGCATTTCAGCAAATTAACGGATCGAGTGCAGAACTGACTCTATATGCCCACGCAAATGAACAAATTGATCGATGACAAATCGAGCGGAAAACTATAAAGTGCCAATTAGTTCGAGCATACTGACGAATTTTTTTAGCAGCATCAAGAAAATATAAATCGTTAGGCTGTCTTGCCCGATACATGATTGAGCTAGAGATAGCAGCCCTACCGTGGATCAACTTGACCGCCGGTGCGTCTCGAGAAGAACGACGGGGAGGAGAAGCTTCTTCTTCGCACGGACGGGACGGGGAGGGGAAGCTCTTCGCACGGACGGGGATAAGTTGCGGGTGGGTGGGGGGTCATGCGGCCGGGCCGCCGGGGTGATAATTAAGGTTGGTAGGTGGCGTTTAATGGAGTTGCGTGTGTAATTTGCCGTGCACAAGGTTGAGGAATAGGCGGTTCCCTTTGCCGCGCGCACAATTCAAACTATCCCGCCCATGTAGTTTAAATTCGCCATATTTTCGTTAAATCGACATAAAGTCATGTGAGTGGGGGAAAATTAGCAAAGTTGCTTGAAAAATAGTAAAACTCTGGAATTATCCTTTAAATATGCTCTACTTCGTGTGAAAATCGGGGTGTGGAAGCATGTTGAGCTGTTTTATTTGTACTTTCTTCATTAAAACTCCCATTTTATGCACTTTGGATGGAAAGAAATCATTTGTACATAAATTTTGACAACGCCATTTGCAAACACTAATTGTTTACATGCCAAGATGCACCCATCCACCAAATATATATGTGGCAAAAGTTTATCACAATCTAGCAGATATGCATAATTAGTGAGGGACCCCTTTTGATTTTGTGCAATTTCCACTAATTAGGTAGAGATCGAGAAGGGTTAATTAATTAGGCCATGTTAGGGGTTATGTGTTTTAATAGGTTGTGTGGATTCAAATACAACTTCTTTATTTGTGTGCTATGATTAATCAAAACTAGATCGATCGACTGCGCACACATTATTAGAGGCGCATGCCTTTGCGCACAAAGTGCATGTGTGTGTTGTTGGCCACCAACGAGAGAGAGAGAGAGAGAGAGAGAGAGAGAGAGAGAGAGAGAGAGAGAGAGATAGAGGTAGAGAGAGCGATTGAAATCCCCAAATTAAACACATATATATGCATGGCACATTTAATTTAATTAGAGGACCGCGAGGCACCCCTGGCCTGCTTGATGCATAATTAAGTGTCATTGGCCTATATATATAGGGTTTAATTAGGGTTTAGGGTTTAGGGTTAGGAGGTTAGGGTTTAGGGTTTAATGTTTATGGTGTTTAGGGTTTAGGGATTAGGGATTAGGGTTTATTTAGGGTTTAAGGTTTAGGGATCATCGATCGAGTGCGCACACACACATTATTAGAGGCACACGCGCCTTTGCGCATAAAGTGCATGCGTATATGTGTGTGTTTTTTGGCCACCAACGACATATAGATGATCGAGAGAGAGATTGAAATCCCCAAGAATATGTTCAAATATATATTAAAATATATGCACGAATTAATGCATGCATGGTAGGCCATGCATGCACACTAATTATATATATATTATGAGGAAACTTAATCAAATGTGTTTTCATTCGAGAGAACTTGTCAAAATTCAAGTTAATTAATTTATCATCGATAATTATATAATTAATTAATGAATCTCAGGGAGATGTTATACAACATATGATCGATATATAGGCCATGTATATATTAATTGGTTTTAATCTACCGTTTTTGCTAGCTAGCTGCATGCTATATATAGAGCATGTTTTTATTAGATCGGGTTATAGCTAGTATAGTTTAGGGTTATGTGTTTTAATTAACTAGGGTTTGATTAGCTAGGGGTTAGTTATATATATATGGTTTAGGGTTAATGCATGTCACATTTAATTTAACTAGAGGACCGCGAGGCACCCCTGGCCTGCTTGATGCACAATTAAGTGTCGTTGGCCTATATATATAGGGTTTAATTAGGGTTTAGGGTTAGCTAGCTGGGTTTAGGGTTTAGTGTTTTGGGTGTTTAGCTAGGGTCTAGGGTTTAGGGTTTAGTGTTTACTGTGTTTAGAGGGTCTAGGGTTTAGTGTTTAGGGTGTTTAGGGTCTAGGGTTTAGGGTCTAGTGTTTAGGGTCTATGGTTTAGGGTTTAATTAGTGTTTAGGGTGTTTAGGGTTTAGGGTTTAGTGTTTACGGTGTTTAGGGTCTAGGGTTTAGGGTTTAGTGTTTAGGGTCTAGGGTTTAGGGTTTAATTAGTGTTTAGGGTGTTTATAGGGTTTAGGGTTTAGGGTTTAGGGTTTAGGGTTTAGGGTTTTAGGGTTTAGGGTTTATGGTTTATGGTTTACGGTGTTTAGGGTCTAGGGTTTAGGGTTTAGTACGTGTTTAGGGTGTTTAGGGTCTAGGGTTTAGTGTGTTTAGGGTGTTTAGGGTTTAGGGATTAGGGATTAGGGTTTTAGGGTTGTTTAAGGTTTAGGGATCATCGATCGAGTGCGCACACACATTATTAGAGGCACACGCGCCTTTGCGCATAAAGTGCATGCGTATATGTGTGTGTTTTTTAACGACATATAGATGATCGAGAGAGAGAGATTGAAATCCCCCAAGAATATGTTCAAATATATATTAAAATATATGCACGAATTAATGCATGCATGGTAGGCCATGCATGCACACTAATTATATATATATTATGAGGAAACTTAATCAAATGTGTTTTCATTCGAGAGAACTTGTCAAAATTCAAGTTAATTAATTTATCATCGATAATTATATAATTAATTAATGAATCTCAGGGAGATGTTATACAACATATGATCGATATATAGGCCATGTATATATTAATTGGTTTTAATCTACCGTTTTTGCTAGCTAGCTGCATGCTATATATAGAGCATGTTTTTATTAGATCGGGTTATAGCTAGTATAGTTTAGGGTTATGTGTTTTAATTAACTAGGGTTTGATTAGCTAGGGGTTAGTTATATATATATGGTTTAGGGTTAATGCATGTCACATTTAATTTAACTAGAGGACCGCGAGGCACCCCTGGCCTGCTTGATGCACAATTAAGTGTCGTTGGCCTATATATATAGGGTTTAATTAGGGTTTAGGGTTAGCTAGCTGGGTTTAGGGTTTAGTGTTTTGGGTGTTTAGCTAGGGTCTAGGGTTTAGGGTTTAGTGTTTACTGTGTTTAGAGGGTCTAGGGTTTAGTGTTTAGGGTGTTTAGGGTCTAGGGTTTAGGGTCTAGTGTTTAGGGTCTATGGTTTAGGGTTTAATTAGTGTTTAGGGTGTTTAGGGTTTAGGGTTTAGTGTTTACGGTGTTTAGGGTCTAGGGTTTAGGGTTTAGTGTTTAGGGTCTAGGGTTTAGGGTTTAATTAGTGTTTAGGGTGTTTATAGGGTTTAGGGTTTAGGGTTTAGGGTTTTAGGGTTTAGGGTTTAGGGTTTAGGGTTTAGGGTTTAGGTTTAGGGTTTACGGTGTTTAGGGTCTAGGGTTTAGGGTTTAGTACGTGTTTAGGGTGTTTAGGGTCTAGGGTTTAGTGTGTTTAGGGTGTTTAGGGTTTAGGGATTAGGGATTAGGGTTTTAGGGTTGTTTAAGGTTTAGGGATCATCGATCGAGTGCGCACACACACATTATTAGAGGCACACGCGCCTTTGCGCATAAAGTGCATGCGTATATGTGTGTGTTTTTTGGCCACCAACGACATATAGATGATCGAGAGAGAGAGATTGAAATCCCCCAAGAATATGTTCAAATATATATTAAAATATATGCACGAATTAATGCATGCATGGTAGGCCATGCATGCACACTAATTATATATATATTATGAGGAAACTTAATCAAATGTGTTTTCATTCGAGAGAACTTGTCAAAATTCAAGTTAATTAATTTATCATCGATAATTATATAATTAATTAATGAATCTCAGGGAGATGTTATACAACATATGATCGATATATAGGCCATGTATATATTAATTGGTTTTAATCTACCGTTTTTGCTAGCTAGCTGCATGCTATATATAGAGCATGTTTTTATTAGATCGGGTTATAGCTAGTATAGTTTAGGGTTATGTGTTTTAATTAACTAGGGTTTGATTAGCTAGGGGTTAGTTATATATATATGGTTTAGGGTTAATGCATGTCACATTTAATTTAACTAGAGGACCGCGAGGCACCCCTGGCCTGCTTGATGCACAATTAAGTGTCGTTGGCCTATATATATAGGGTTTAATTAGGGTTTAGGGTTAGCTAGCTGGGTTTAGGGTTTAGTGTTTTGGGTGTTTAGCTAGGGTCTAGGGTTTAGGGTTTAGTGTTTACTGTGTTTAGAGGGTCTAGGGTTTAGTGTTTAGGGTGTTTAGGGTCTAGGGTTTAGGGTCTAGTGTTTAGGGTCTATGGTTTAGGGTTTAATTAGTGTTTAGGGTGTTTAGGGTTTAGGGTTTAGTGTTTACGGTGTTTAGGGTCTAGGGTTTAGGGTTTAGTGTTTAGGGTCTAGGGTTTAGGTTTTAATTAGTGTTTAGGGTGTTTATAGGGTTTAGGGTTTAGTGTTTAGGGTTTAGGGTTTTAGGGTTTAGGGTTTAGGGTTTAGGGTTTAGGGTTTATGGTTTAGGGTTTACGGTGTTTAGGGTCTAGGGTTTAGGGTTTAGTGTTTAGGGTGTTTAGGGTCTAGGGTTTAGTGTGTTTAGGGTGTTTAGGGTTTTAGGGATTAGGGATTAGGGTTTTAGGGTTGTTTAAGGTTTAGGGATCATCGATCGAGTGCGCACACACATTATTAGAGGCACCCGCGCCTTTACGCATCAAGTGCATGCGTATATATGTGTGTTTTTTGGGCCACCAACGATATATAGATGATCGAGAGAGAGAGAGATCGATTGAAATCCCCAAGAATATGTTCAAATATACATTAAAATATATGCACGAATGCATTGTAGGCCATGCATGCACACTAATTATATATATATTATGAGGCAACTTAATCAAATGTGTTTTCATTCGAGAGAACTTGTCAAAGTTCAAGTTAATTAATTTATCACGATAATTATATAATTAATTAATGATTCTCAGGGATATGTTATACAACATGATCGATATAGGCCATGTATATTTTAATTGGTGTTAATCTACGGTTTGCTAGCTAGCTGCTATATATAGAGCATGTTTTTATTAGATCGGGTTATAGCTAGCTAGTATAGTTTAGGGTTATGTGTGTTAATTAAGTAGGGTTGATTAGCTAGGGTTAGTTACATATATATGGTTTAGGGTTAATGCATGGCACATTTAATTTTATTAGAGGATCACGAGGCACCCATGACCCACTCGATCGATGCACAATTAAGTGTCGTTGGCCTATACATAGGGTTTAATTGGGGTTTAGGATTAGCTAGGGTTTAGGGTTAGGGTTAGGGTACGTTTAGGGTCTAGGGTTTAGGGTTTAGTGTTTAGGGTTTAGGGATTAGGGATTTAAGGTTTTAGGGTTGTTTAAGGTTTAGGGATCATCGATCGAGTGCGCACACACATTATTAGAGGCACCCGCGCCTTTACGCATAAATTGCATGCATATATATGTGTGTTTTTTGGGCCACCAACGATATATAGATGATCGAGAGAGAGATCGATTGAAATCCCCAAGAATATGTTCAAATATACATTAAAATATATGCACGAATGCATTGTAGGCCATGCATGCACACTAATTATATATATATTATGAGGCAACTTAATCAAATGTGTTTTCATTCGAGAGAACTTGTCAAAGTTCAAGTTAATTAATTTATCACGATAATTATATAATTAATTAATGAATCTCAGGGATATGTTATGCAACATGATCGATATAGGCCATGTATATTTTAATTGGTGTTAATCTACGGTTTGCTAGCTAGCTGCTATATATAGAGCATGTTTTTATTAGATCGGGTTATAGCAGCTAGCTAGTATAGTTTAGGGTTATGTGTTTTAATTAAGTAGGGTTGATTAGCTAGGGTTAGTTACATATATATGGTTTAGGGTTAATGCACGGCACATTTAATTTTATTAGAGGATCACGAGGCACCCATGACCCGCTCGATCGATGCACAATTAAGTGTCGTTGGCCTATACATAGGGTTTAATTGGGGTTTAGGATTAGCTAGGGTTTAGGGTTAGGGTTAGGGTTAGGGTTAGGGTATGTTTAGGGTCTAGGGTTTAGGGTTTAGTGTTTAGGGTGTTTAGGGTTTAGGGATTAGGGATTTTAAGGTTTTAGGGTTGTTTAAGGTTTAGGGATCATCGATCGAGTGCGCACACACATTATATTATTAGAGGCACCCGCGCCTTTACGCATAAATTGCATGCATATATATGTGTGTTTTTTGGGCCACCAACGATATATAGATGATCGAGAGAGAGAGAGATTGAAATCCCCAAGAATATGTTCAAATATACATTAAAATATATGCACGAATGCATTGTAGGCCATGCATGCACACTAATTATATATATATATTATGAGGCAACTTAATCAAATGTGTTTTCATTCGAGAGAACTTGTCAAAGTTCAAGTTAATTAATTTATCACGATAATTATATAATTAATTAATGAATCTCAGGGATATGTTATACAACATGATCGATATAGGCCATGTATATTTTAATTGGTGTTAATCTACGGTTTGCTAGCTAGCTGCTATATATAGAGCATGTTTTTATTAGATCGGGTTATATCTAGTATAGTTTAGGGTTATGTGTTTTAATTAAGTAGGGTTGATTAGCTAGGGTTAGTTACATATATATGGTTTATGGTTAATGCATGGCACATTTAATTTTATTAGAGGATCGCGAGGCACCCATGACCCGCTCGATCGATGCACAATTAAGTGTCGTTGGCCTATACATAGGGTTTAATTGGGGTTTAGGATTAGCTAGGGTTTAGGGTTAGGGTTAGGGTTAGGGTACGTTTAGGGTCTAGGGTTTAGGGTTTAGTGTTTAGGGTGTTTAGGGTTTAGGGATTAGGGATTTAGGGTTTTAGGGTTGTTTAAGGTTTAGGGATCATCGATCGAGTGCGCACACACATTATTAGAGGCACCCGCGCCTTTACGCATAAATTGCATGCATATATATATATGTGTGTTTTTTGGCCACCAACGATATAGATGATCGAGAGAGAGATTGAAATCCCCAAGAATATGTTCAAATATACATTAAAATATATGCACGAATGCATGGTAGGCCATGCATGCACACTAATTATATATATATATTATGAGGCAACTTAATCAAATGTGTTTTCATTCGAGAGAACTTGTCAAAATTAAAGTTAATTAATTTATCACGATAATTATATAATTAATTAATGAATCTCAGGGATATGTTATACAACATGATCGATATAGGCCATGTATATATTAATTGGTGTTAATCTACGGTTTGCTAGCTAGCTGCTATATATAGAGCATGTTTTTATTAGATCGGGTTATAGCTAGTATAGTTTAGGGTTATGTGTTTTCATTAAGTAGGGTTGATTAGCTATGGTTAGTTACATATATATGGTTTAGGGTTAATGCATGGCACATTTAATTTAATTAGAGGACCGCGAGGCACCCCTGGCCTGCTTGATGCACAATTAAGTGTCGTTGGCCTATATATAGGGTTTAATTAGGGTTTAGGGTTAGGGTTAGGGTTTAGGGTCTAGGGTTTAGTGTTTAGGGTGTTTAGGGTTTAGGGATTAGGGATTAGGGTTTCAGGGTTGTATAAGGTTTAGGGATCATCGATCGAGTGCGCACACACATTATTAGAGGCACCCGCGCCTTTGCGCATAAAGTGCATGCGTATAGTTTAGGGTTATTTGTTTTAATTAAGTAGGGTTTGATCAGCTAGGGTTAGTTACATATATATGGTTTAGGGTTAATGCATGGCACATTACATATAGTTTAAATCTCAAGAATGTTTATACATGATAGGCCATATGTGCAAAGGAATTTTTTTCCTCGTGAACTTGTCAAAATTCAAGTTTATCAGTGCCAATGGAAACTAGTCCAAAAAATTACATAGAGGACCAAAAGTACTAGACAATAACTAATAGAACCTGCAACTTTACAAAAAGGACCCCAAAACATATAGAAGAAAATCAATCGAGTCCTTCTCGACCGCACATCAGATCTCTGCTCCGCATCCTTTCCAGCAACTCCGTCGCCGGGGACGCACCACTTGGGACGGTGTCGCCGGTAGTCGCCAGGACGAAGGAGAAGAAGGGCCTCAGCAACGGCATATTGGCTCTGAGAAGGGTCGCTGAAAGTCCAAGATGTGCACGGGCAAGACGGATGACGCCGTCGTATGCCCCGAGCTTGTGAACTTTAGCAGCTTGACTTCCCCATTGGCCAGATCTGAAGCACTGACCAAAGCAAGCCTCACCGTTAGCGCCATCACATTGATGGCACCAGATCGGGGTTTGGCCGGCAAGATCCGCCAGATTCACCATAGGCCAGATCTGAAGCCGATGACGAGATCCCCGACTCCATTGCGCCATTCTGCTCATGGGAAACACTGGATCTAAGCTTACAACAACACTAACTCCCTCGGATCCAAATTAGCTGACTCAACTTTGCTTATCTAAATATGGATGTATCCACACATGTTTTTACTCTAGATACATACACGTCTAAGGAAAGTTGAATCAATTAATTTAGTTCGGAGGGTGTACAATATACAGAGAGAAGTCGGCCTCGTCTCCGGCCGGCGAGGCCGCCGGAGAGAAGGGGGAGAGGAGCCGGGGGAGTGGGAGAGACTCGAGAGAGAAAGAGAAGAGGAAGAAATGAGAGCTCCCTGGGGAAGAACATTATTTTTGTCGTTCTGCTCGTAGCTTGAAACTGAAAATTTCGGCCACGCGCCAAATCATCCCGCCGCATCCATTCGAAAATCCCGTGACCAGTTTTACCCTTTTAACCCTGGTCCGGAAGCTACAACCCACCGACCATGGAGGGCTCATTCGGTAACAATGAAATATCTTGCCTAGATCCCGAACCCTCCCCACAGGCCCACACCCACCCACCAACCATTCGCCCCATTAGCTCAAAAATACTCTCACACGCCAAAGCTCTGACTCTCTACAGTACTAGATCTGCTTCGCCGCCGGCATACTCCTCCACAGCGTAGCCTTGATCGTGTTGGCTGTCCACCCACCTGATCCGCTCCCCCGCCGCCCTCGTCACCGACGGATCTGCTTCACCGCCGACCTCGCCACCGACGGATCTGCTTCACCGCCGACCTCGCCACCGACGGATCTGCTTCACCGCCGACCTCGCCACCGACTACCTCGCCGCAGCGGCTGTATCAACTTCACCGAATACCTTGCCAGCCAACCAGATCTGCTTCACTAACGCCCGCTTCTACTGAAACATGGTCGATTCATCGTCTCCCGCGTTCGCCGCCGCTGGAATGCAAGTTGCCGCCCCCGTCCACCCCGCCGCAGCTTGGTTAGTACGCTGGCCCGTTAGATCGCGGTGTTTCTTTAGCCATGTTTTGTGTAGTTATTTGCAGATCTCATATGCCGTTAACTTTCTTGATGTGTTGCTTCGCATGAAGTTTGTTTAAATGTTGTACAGTACAAAAGCATTATCCGGTCGCTACCATCCTGTTCATTCTACTGACACCTGTGTGCATCCACATATTTATAGCCTTGTACCCATTCATTTGCTGCCAACTGTTTTTGTACTGCATGCTATTGTCGCACTGCTTTTATAGTCGTGCTATGGGCATTTCCAATCTGCTTGTTCTTATACCACGTCATTAGCTCACCGCTAGCTGTTTTCTCGTGTCTGCTATTCTCACACTGCTTTTATAATCATGCTATGTGCATTTCCAATCTGCTTGCTCTTATACCTCGTCTTTAGCTTATATAGTTATTGCTGCGTGCATGTCTGGTCTTTGTATTATCGTAGACTGACTTGTCAATGTTATTTTTCCTTGGGATTGATCATGCGAACCACTTATTAGAACATCCAACATTAACAGCGGGGACGCTAGGTAAGGTTGGAATCTGAGTTCGTGGTTGGTAATTTTGGCAGTTTACTTCCGTTATTATCTATAACCTATATGCATTGTTCCTTATGCAAGAGATTAACACTTGGAACCCTGCCATAGCAATGCCATTCATGCTTTACTATGTTTCTGCCTATTTGATATGCTTGTCTTGGAGAAACTTCGAGGGTGATTTGAACCTGACATTTGGTCATTCTTAATGCCAGTTTACTTTATGTGTAAAACCTTGGCATTACCCTACTCTAAATCTGAATGTCTGAAATTCGTATCTCATGCAAAGCAACATCTAGTTGGTTTTAATTTGATATCTGGTAACTATTGGCTTATTCATTTGGCAGCTCAAGTTTTTTGTTATTTGAAACCAGCTGACTTGGTCTTAAATGTGATATCTAAACACAGATTAAGGACAATGGAGCAGGAGGATTAGCATTTCACTTGATGGCTGAACCTAAAATGATAGGCATGTTGACCACGACTAGTGCACGCAAGAGAAGGACCTGCAGTGAGCCAGTATGTGCTTAGTACATGCATCTTATCTTATCTTGTGCTTATTTCTGCTACATGCTGTTATCTGATCTCTACATTGCGTAATACATGTTTGAATAGTTAATTGTTGTAACTATGTTTACAATGTTACCAGAATGCTGTTTTAATGAAGCAGTCATCATTAGAAGATAGTCGCCAAAAAAGGATCTGTAGCGACCCTGTGCAACATTATGATGTAAGTTTGTGCTTAGTACAAGTTCCATACATGTCTTATTTATGCAACTTGTTATTATCTTATATCTACATTGCATAATAAATGTTTGCATAGTTCATCGTTTAACTCTTTTTGCATTATTATCAGAATGCAGTTGTGATGAAGCAATCTTCATTACCAGTGAGGCCCACAAAAAGTTCTGATCTTTCTTCTGATGCATCTTCTCATAGCCGTCAACCTAGACCATTTCTTTCATCAGACAGTAAATATCTCAAGGCTGTACTTTATAAAAGACATGGTATTGCTGCTTTAAGATCTGTAGCTGATATGTTGACAAAGAGTACACAAGATTCAATCAAGGCGATTGCCAAATGTCAACGTGTTATTGATGATGCTAATAGAAGTCCTCAATGATTCTATGTAATTTTTTTATTTGGGCACATTAATTGCCTTGTAATTTTCCTATTTGTTTTATTTGTGTATGTAATTGTGTGTATCATTGAAATCAGATTTTAGGCTCATGAAATTTAATGCAAGTTGACTAGTCAAACAAGTAGGGCCCTACAACAGATTGGGCCGGCCCACTTACAGTAGTGTGGGACCCACTTTCATTTTGGGCCGGCCCACTTCTTTAGTAGGCCGGCCCGGTTACACGATAATGGGCTCCACATGCTTATTGGGCCGGCCCACTTGCTCTATGGTGGTCCCACATGGTAAATGGGCGGCCCTTTAATAGGAAGGTGGGACCCACGTGTTTTGACCGACCCGCTATCTTGTTGGGCGGCCACTTTCTAGATGGTGGACCCCACATACCAAATGGTAGGCCCACTTTCTATATGGTGGGCACCAAATGGGGCCCTTTAATAGGATGGTGGGACCCACTTTGTGTTTTGGCCGGCCCACTATCTCGTTAGGCCGGCCCACTTTCTACATGGTGGACCCCACATACCAAATGGGCGGCCCATTAACAGGAATGTGGGACCCACATGTGTTTTTGGCCGCCCGCTATCTTGGTGGGCCCCTTGCTATATTGTGGACCCCCATACTAAATGGGCGGCCCTTTAACGGGAAGATGGGTCCCTGTGTTTTTGGCCGACCCACTATCTTGGGCGGCCCTTGATATATGGTGGACCCCACACACTAAATGGGTCGGCCCTTTAACGGAAGTGGGACCCACGTGTTTTGGCGGCACCAGCTTGTTGGGCCGGCCCACTTGCTATACGGTGGACCCCACACTAAATGGGCCGGCCTTTTAACGGGAAAGTGGGACCCACTGTGTTTTGGCCGCCCGCTTGCTTCTTGGCCCATTGCTGTAAGGTGGACCCCACATGTTAAATGGGCGGCCCATTTAACTTTTGACCGATCAACATTAGAGGTTAGGCCGGCCCACGTAACTAATGGACCAGCCCGGGCCTAGTTGACCGGTCAAACTATGTCATCGCCGCCCGCTTAAGACGTGGCGGGCCTCGTGTGGGCCTACCATCTACCACGGGGTTTCGTGGTTAACGCCGTTCTTGCGATTAAGCGTCTGCACGTGTCGTTTGCATGACGTCGGCGATCAACGGGCTCCCGAAAGCACTTCCGCAACGGTCGATTTTAGTGGCGGAAGGGCGCCCAACGCGACGGGGAAAAAATCGTCGTTGGACTTTGCATGACGCAGTTTCCACAACGGAACCCATATCGTCGGGTTAGGCCCATAGGCGACGAAAAATACCCCTTAGCGGACGATTTTGAGACGTTGTCTATCGAACTTTTCTTGTAGTGTTTATCGGTAGTATGATTTTATGGCGAGAGGAAATAGTGAAATAACGCGGTAGTGGAATAAAGACGGCGGTAGTGATTATAGTAAACGGCAGGATTAAAATACCAGGCACGGGGACGGATTTAACGGGCGTTGCATGGATGAGAGAAACTCATGTAACAGTCAAAGCATGGGCATTTGCAGATAATAATAAAACGGTATCCAAGTACTAATCAATCAATAGGCATGTGTTCCAATTATAGTCGTACGTGCTCGCAATGAGAAACTTGCACAACATCTTTTGTCCTACCAGCCGGTGGCGGCCGGGCCTCTAGGGAAACTCTATTGGATATTAAGGTACTCCTTTTAATAGAGTGCGGGCAAAGCATTAACACTCCGTGAACACATGTGATCCTCACATCGCTACCATCCCCTCCGGTTGTCCCGATTCTTGTCACTTCGGGGCCATTGGTTCCGGACAACGACATGTGTATACAACTTGCAGGTAAGATCATAAACAACGAATATCTTCATGAATCAATAACATGTTCAGATCTGAGATCATGGCACTCAGGCCCTAGTGACAAGCATTAAGCATAACAAGTTGCAACAATATCATAAAAGCGACTTCTACGGATACTAGGCACTATGCCCTAACAATCTTATGACTATTACATGACCAATCTCATCCAATCCCTACCATCCCCTTCAGCCTACAGCGGGGGAATTACTCACACATGGATGGGGGAAACATTGCTGGTTGATGGAGCGTTGGCGGTGATGGCGGTGAAGATCTCCTCCAATTCCCCGTCCGGCGGAGTGCGGAACGGAGACTTCGGCTCCCGCGACGGAGTTGCGATGTGGCGGCTCTGGAGGGTTTCGCGACTTCGACTTCTCTCCGTGCGTTTTAGGTCGAACCGATAAGTAGTCAAAGGGGGTCGGAGGCCGGGCCACACCACAAGGCGCGCGGGCCCCCCCAGGCCGCGCCGCCATGTGGTGTGGGGCCCTCGGGCCTCCTCCTCCTTTGCCCTACGGCTCCGTCAATATTACGGTAAAATAGGGCCATCGAAGAAATTGAGGATTTTCCCGAAAGTTGGATTTACGCACAAAAACGAGACACCGGAGCGATTCTGCTGAAAACAGCGTTAGTCCGTGTTAGTTGTATCCAAAATACACAAATTAGAGGCAAAACAATAGCAAAAGTGTTCGGGAAAGTAGATACGTTTTGGACGTATCACTCGGTGCACCCCCGCGCGCCCCCTCTACTCCGACTGCGACGCCCCCCGTGACGCCCTCGAGCACTGCCTCGGGCTCACACACGGCGCCCTCGAGCTCCGCCTCGGGCGCTGCCGCCTCGCCCTCGACACCGCCCTCATCGCCCTCGAGTACTACCTCGGGCGCTGCCGTGTCATCCGCGCCCTCGCCCGCGTCGCCCTCGAGCCCCAGCTCGGGCGACGCCACCGCCGTGTCATCGCCCTCGACCGGGCGCCGCGCCCCCGGCTCGGCGATGCCTCATCTCCGGCCCGCCTCCGCCTCCTCCGCCCTGGCCACGGGGCCCCTCACGCGCGCCCGTGCGGGGATTCGCGTCCCGAGCACGCGATACCCCTCGGATGAGTACGTCGCACCGCGTCGACTTCCGCGCCTTCACCAGCCACGCCATCGCCCCTGCCCGCCTCTGCCCGGGCTGCTCTCCACGACCCGCAGTGGCTTGCGGCCATGCAGGACGAGTTCGACGCACTGCAGCGAAACCAGACATGGACGCTTGTTCCCCGCCCTCCCCACGCCAACATCATCACCGGGAAGTGGGTCTTCAAGCACAAGTTCCATCCGGACGGTACTCTCGACCGCCACAAGGCACGGTGGGTGGTTCGTGGTTTTCGCCAGCGCGCCGGCGTCGACTTCACCGACACCTTCGCCCCGGTTGTCAAGCCTGGGACGATCCGCACCGTTCTTCAGCTCGCGGTCTCCCGTGCATGGCCCGTGCACCGGATGGACGTCTCCAACGCCTTCCTTCACGGCCATCTAGAGGAGCAGGTCTTCTGCCGGCAGCCCACGGGTTTCGTCGACAGCGCCCACCCCGACCATGTGTGCCTGCTCTCGCGCTCGCTATACGGGCTCAAGCAGGCCCCACGCGCCTGGTACCAGCGCATCGCAGCATTTCTTCACCAACTCGGCTTCCGCTCCACCCGCTCCGATGCCTCGCTGTTTGTGTACAACAACGGCGCCGCCACCGCGTACCTGCTGCTCTATGTCGACGACATCATCCTAACGGCTAGCTCCATGGACCTACTGCGACAGCTCACCGAGCGTCTTCGCGCCGAGTTTGCCCTCAAGGACTTGGGGCCCCTGCACTACTTCCTCGGCATCGAGGTCGTTCGTCGCACCGACGGCTTCTTCCTTCATCAGCGCAAGTACGCCCACGAGCTCCTGGACCGCGCCGGTATGCTTAATTGCAAATCCGCGGCCACGCCTGTCGACACGAAGTCCAAGCTCTCCGCCACGGATGGTTCCTTGGCCACGGACGCGTCATCTTATCGCTCCATCGTCGGTGCCTTGCAGTACCTCACCTTGACTCGCCCCGAGCTACAGTATGCTGTTCAGCAGGTGTGCCTTCACATGCACGCTCCGCGGGATCCTCATTGGGCTGCGGTCAAGCGGATCCTCCGCTACATTCGTGGCACCATGGACTTCGGCCTCTCCCTCCACGCCTCCACCGCCACGGACATCGTCGCATATTCGGACGCCGATTGGGCCGGCTGCCCTGACACGCGTCGCTCCACGTCTGGCTACTGCGTCTACTTCGGACCTTCGCTCATCTCGTGGTCGTCTAAGCGACAACCCACGGTCTCTCGCTCCAGCGCCGAAGCGGAGTACCGGGCAGTTGCTAACGCGGTTGCTGAGGTTTCCTGGCTACGACAACTCCTCGTTGAGCTCTCATGTCCTGTCGCCAAAGCCACCGTGGTCTACTGCGACAACGTTTCCGCCGTCTACCTCTCCGCCAACCCGGTCCACCATCGCCGCACCAAGCATATTGAGCTGGACATTCATTTTGTTCGGGAACAGGTGGCCCTTGGACACATTCGAGTCCTTCATGTGCCCACCTCTCAACAGTTTGCGGATATCATGACTAAGGGTCTCCCTACGGCATCATTTGAGGAGTTTCGGTCCAGTCTATGCGTTCGACCAGGCGACGCTTCGACTGCGGGGGGTGTTGAGATACATATCTCTGAATATCTGGATGTGTATCCTCTGTAATTATGTATAGCGATACATATCTTTGTATTTAGTATCGGGCCCGCCTCCTTCCTTGTATAGTCGAGGACGTGGCCTATATATATGTACCGCCTATGACTCCGATGAATACATTGAGCATTGCATCTCTCTTCAATGACGAGGCATCGAGTGCCGGCAAAGGCGCCGCGGCTTCGCGCTGGAGCGAGGATGTATGGGTCGAGCCATGCGGCGCGGCGTGTGGCGATGGGGAGCGGCTAGGTGGGGCATCAGCCGGCTTAGGCGAGCTTCGGGCAGCAGGCTCAGGCGAGCCAGGTGCGACACCCGCGTCAGGCGTCTCGAAGGAAGAGCCCGGGGCAGGCGCATGCACATGCACACGAATGCACTGAGGAACAACGTGGACGTCGATCGCGCCAGGACGCAAAGCATCATCTCGAGACAACACGTTAGTAGACAAATAGGAAATGTCATATTGCCACATATGATCACTCCTAGCCGGTTCAGACTCAGGAAAAGTGATGGCATGACAAAGGATAGTAATATCGACCGTAACGCCGGGAGCGGCAAACGGAAAAATCGACTCATCAAAGACAACGTCTCGAGATATATATATATATGTGACCAGTAGAACGATCGAGACACTTATAGCCCTTGTGCATAGGACTATAGCCTAAGAAAACACACATTTTCGAGCGAAACTCCAACTTATGAGCATTGTACTTGCGAAGACTAGGCCAGCACGCGCAACCGAATATACGAAGAAACTCATAGTTCGGCTGAATTTTGAGGAGACGAAAAATAGGGGTATCCTTGGTAAGAACCGTAGTAGGCATGCGATTAATTGGATAACACGCGGTCAAGAAAACTTCGTCCCAAAAACGCAAAGGAAGGGACGAGTGGGCAAGCAAAGCGAGACTGGTCTCAACAATGTGATGGTGCTTTCGTTCAGCAACTCTGTTTTGCTGGGAAGTGTGTGGACAAGACACACGGTGAGACACAGAGGTGCGCTAAAAATACTGATGTAGCCGATGATATTCACCGCCCCAATCGGACTGGACGACCTTGATTTTGTGTTCAGGAGAAGCTCGACATGAGCCTGGAAGGCATAGAACACTTGTTCAACATCAGATTTGTGCTTAAGAAGATAAATCCACCAAAAACGAGAGTAGTCATCAACAAAACTAACATAGTACTAAAAACCACCAGAAGAGGAGGCCACAACAGGACCCCACACATCAGAATGACCAAGCTGAAGAAGCATGGTGGTAACACGTTGAGACAAATTGTATGATAATTGATGACTTTTAGCACGCTGACATGCATCACAAATCAAAGAAGTATCAACTGGAACACATGATAAATCATGGTTCTTAACAATGGTGTGCACTACATTATTGGTAGGATGACCTAGACGCTGGTGCCACTGAGACGATGTAGTCTTGGCACCGAAAAAAGCATGATGAGATGACGACGACGCACGACTAAACGGGATGGGGTAGAGCCCGCCATGACTTCTACCGTGAAGCAGAATTCTCCAGGTTGCATTGTCCTTAACATAGAAAAAATGACGGTGAAACTCAACAAAGACATCATTATCACAGACACGAAGATAAACTGAAAGGAGATGCTGATTAATGTGCGGAACATGGAGAATATTTTTCAGTTGCAAAGATGAACCGGCTAAAGAGGAATGACCAATGTGTGAATAGACAAACCTGCCCCATTGGCCACTTGGACCTGATCCGTCCCGCCATGGCGCTCTTGCAGGTGAAGTCGCTAAAGGTCGTTCGTCAGATGATCCGTAGCCCAGGTATCCATGATCCAGGCCGGAGGAGCATGGGAACCCGTCGAAGCATAGTTCCTGGAGCGCTGGTTGTTGACGCGTACAAAGTCGGGGTTGAAGCGATTCCGACACTCAGACACGGTGTGCCCCCAGTACCCACATATTTGGCACTGAGGATGTTGACGGCGACGGCCGCAATTGCCTCCGCTGCCACCGTTGTCGTTGTTGTAGTTAGGGCGGCTACCACCTCCTGTGGGCTGGCCGTAGCCGCCCGAGTGCTGGCCATAGGGCTGGCCGTAGCCGCCCGGATGCTGGCCATAACCGCCGCCACCAGCGTTGGGGCGGCCTCCATTGCCGCCTCCGTATCCAGGCTGGTAGACACCAACCGGAGGTGCTGCAGGGGCCGGCGCGCGCGGCCACGGGGCGCTGCCGCCAAAATCACCAGGACGAGAGGCAGCGTTCGCGGAGGAAGACCACCCCACGGTCTCGTCCTGCTGTGCCTGAAGCGCCTCAAAGGAGAGGACGTGAGAGTAAAAGTCGGCATACGAGACGGAGACGTTACTGACGGTGAGGGCGCCGACGATGGAGTTATAGTCAGAGCCGAGGCCGGTGATGATGTAATCGACAAGCTCATCGTCGGTGATGGGGGCGCCAGCAGTGTTCATGGCGTCGGCGAAGCCCTTCATGACGTGCATATACGCCACGGCCGACATGTCCCCCTTCCTCGTCGTGTGTAGTTGGCGACAGATGTGCCTCGCGTTGGCACGACTAAGCACCAAACATGGTGTGGACGGCCGACCACACCGCTGCGGAGGTCTTGTAGCCGATGAGCTGCGCGGGATGTTCTCCTCCATAGAAGAAAGCAAAACTCCGAGCACTTTCTGATCCAGCCCCCACCAACGCGCATATCGGGGTTGGGGACGGCAGTGGCGGCATCAACAGTACCTTTGGTGACCATCTTCGACGGAGCGGACACAGAGTTGTCAAGGAAGCGTGCAGATAGGCGCCTCAGATGTTCGGCAGCACCAGTCCTCGCCACAGCATGAAGTTGGCGTTGTTAAGGCGGACAGCGGGAGGAGCCACTACGACCGTCGAGGTGGAGGATCCCACGGAAGAGGAAGCAGGGGACGGGGAGACGATGGGGCCGACGAGCTCCAGGCCCGTGGAAGAGCACGCCGCGGACGCCGCGCCGGTCATCGCGTGGAAGAGGGGGCTTCACGCGGGTGGAGACGGAGCCGCGCTCTAGAAAGTCGGGATCTCGATCGCAAGAGGCGGCGGCAGCAGCAAACTCGGTTTGTGCTCTGATACCAAGTTAAAAACAGAGATTAGGGTTTCGTGGTAGGCAACGTGCGTCCACCTCTTATATGTATATACTTGGCAGATGTACAGATACAACACGTATTACATAGGTCGACCGATTCTTTACACAAGAAAGAGGCCGCCACTTGCCTCAGCTGTACACACACGCATCCGCTGTGTTGACGAAATCTTTCTCAATGCTCGTAATCGAGAGAGGAAAATGCAACGCAATTGCACGTACTGCCTTGATGTTTGGGACCAAGTTTTCCTTTTTTCAAAAAAAAAAATGCAACATGGACATCCTTCCCAAAGCAGAGAGCGGAGGAGGCCTGGGTTGAGAAGGGCATGGGCCAGCAGCGACAAGCCCATCGCCGCATGGAGATGGTGGCCGGCCGTGTGGGTGCCTAGAGGCTGGGTCCACTTTTTTTTTTTCTTTTTTATGGAACTCGATGCCACCAAGCCAGAGAGGGCGGGCTGCACCCGATCGGATTGGCCCGTTCGCATCTAACGGCGAGTATTCCATCCTTTGAGCTTCGGCCAACTCCCCTGCTTATTATATCATCGTTATCCTTCTAGCTCGATGTGCTTAATCAAACCACATTCCTCGGTTCCCCACGGCCAACGGCATGTGCATGCTCCCTGATGGAAAATCCTCATTCCCCAACACGGGCACACACCATAGCTTTGACCTGTTTGACCTCAGATCGATCGCCGATCTATTTGACCGGTCAAATCTCGGCCGCCACCGGTGACAAACCTAGGGATTTTACCATACAAAATGCATGGAACAGTGGTGCGCACGTAGTATCTCTACATGATATAACACAAATTAATCGAGTTTTTGGGACCAAGGTCAAATGGCGGGTTGCTCGATCTTGTAGACCTAGGGATAGCATTCGATATGTATGGGTACGGGTGGAGTCACCCATACATGTATTTGTTACCTCTGACCTGATTACCCGTCACCCGTATGCCTAAACCCTACCTTCTTAACGAATATAATTTTTTTCCATGCCTAGCAAATAGGTAACCACGAGTAAAATACATATGTTTATAACACATTAATAAATTGAGTAAAAAATAGTTGTAAACAAAAACATGTAGCCACAATTTATAAACAACAACACATATTTTATGAACAACAACATATTATAAATAATTCACTTGCCCATAAACAAATACATGCTAGGATGTGATTACATAAATAAGATATGGACTGTGGCAGTCACAGAAGAAAGATGAAGTTATCCTAACTAGGGACTTAATCCTAGCTAATCCACCAGGGATTCTGTGGTTGTGTGAAGCTCGAAGTTAAACCTAGCTATATGAATACGTGGTTAAGGAAAATTATGTATGTAAAATCATTATTACGTAGCCCCTGCCCATGAAATTATGGAGGGGTATATCGTTAAGTTAGTATGGGCTTTACGATACTATATCTGTACCTGATGGACATGATATATTTCCATTACAAAACCTTGTGTAATTTTTTTTTGTCACGTATCCTTACTTATTGATTTGGGTAATGGACTAATGGGTACACGTTGAGCTATCTATTGTGGAACGGCGTGTGATCGATTATCAGGGCAGAGGAGGTCGGCCGGCTACGCATATATTTGCGAGATTTGGGGGTGAGATTGGCAGATTGGGTTGTTGGAAACTTGGAATGGGGCCGAGCAAAAAAAAAAAAAAAACCTCGTTTTAAAAAACGCCTTTGGACTTGGGTTCATGCGGATTGCCGATTCTCATGTCGGAAATCATGCGCGCGTGCGCGTGATCCCCTGGAAAACTGGGCTGCGTTGGCTTGCCCCCCTTGCCTCATTGCCTGCTCCTCCTTTCCGTGTATCTATCGACCCGATCGTTCATCTCGTGACCACGATTTGTGGCGATGGGAATGGTGGTATATCATGTTTGCTCGCTGCTGGACACGCACGGTGCGGAGCAACTGAACAATAGGTGACACGGGGCGGACGTGGACCTAGGCGTTGGTACTTGTTGCCTATCTCGTCTAGGCCAGGCAGACAAGATCGCGCGATCTCGGCCAACATTCTTCGGCGTCAGTGCGGTAGGTTCACGTCTAATCCAAGCTATGATTAGGCTGGCCATAGTGGTAAGTATCATGTAGTAGTATTATACATAATACTTATGTACGGTACTATCTCTATAGTGGTTAGTATCATGAAGTAGTATCATAGTCATGCGATATTTATTGCTTCTTAGAATCTTAATGCAAATTTATGCACAAGATTTGTTTGGCATTAACTTTTCTCGTGACATGCGCTATGATACAATATCTACTCTAATCTCCTCTCTCCTCCTTAATTAACTGTCACATCAGCATTTTTGTGGGACCAATGTGCATGATACTAGCCTTAGGAAGAAGGTAGCCCTGAACTTCACGAACGGCGTCTGCTGGGAAGAGCGACGTGTTCAGATTCAGTCCCTTCAAATGCTTCCGCGCGTACAGACAAGGTGTAAACATCTTGTACGTACCTTATCCTTGTCCCAGACTTGAGCTGTGTAGCTGTAAACGCACATGTGACGGGGAACCACGTCGGCAACCATGTGTCAGCTCAACTTGAGATACACGATAAATACCACGGCTGAGCTCAGGGTACGGGTACCCCTCGTTATTCAAGAGAAAAGGAGCAGCCCACTTGCAAAATTCGAGCCCATTTGGAGAAAATGTACGTTGGGAAAACTGAACCCACGTACGAGTATGTTGGGAAAACTGAACCCACTAGCGAAGAGAACCCGCTTCAGTACACCTCCTCCAAACCTTCAGATAAATGCAGGTAAAATAAAAAAAAAAACTTCAGATAAATGCGGTAAAAGCATATACAACCACATCAAGTCAGCAAGTAGTAGTGTCCGGCTCAAATCGCCATTTGAGCAAAACTGAGCCCACTTCGAAAAACAACCACCTTCAGTACACGTTCTCCCAACTCCCAAGTCCCAACCTTCAGATAACTGCTGTAAAATTTTACAACCACAGCAAGTAGCCAAGTAGCAGCTCTCGGGCTCAACAACCCCAAAGTTTGCAACCGTAATCGGAACGCAAATCGCATCTTGCATCTTATTTGGTTGGCCGGTAACCTGTGTCAGCCCAGCAAGGCGCCAAGCAGTGTGAACCAATTCGCACGGCAGAGATTAAACCTATTCTAGCAACATGTTGCTCCACAGGCTACGCCAATTTACACGACAAACAAGATGAGCGCCCTGTGCCCGGCTTACTTAAGCAGCAACGTTGGCCAGGGCGTCAGCCACTTGCTGCGGGGTGGGCATCGCAGGAATCGCTCCTCTTTCTGTCACGGTGAGAGCTCCACAGATGTTTGCAAACTTCAGGGCTTCTCTCAGCCGAGCTTCATCCTGTTCAGGCCAGCAACAGCAAAGTAAGCAGAGCAATCAATCAAACAGCCACCTTTCCGACTGGTGTTGCAGTTGCAGAGTTGCAGGGAGGTAACAGTAGTAGGTTAGCTTCAAAAGTAGTGCCATCACAAGAACATGAATTATACTTGTTTTTAGTATTATTTAGACTGATACATATGGGGTGCTGCTGAATAGTTCCCAAAACTTCAGATTTACACATTTACGGTGGATGCATGGAATAGGGCACTTTCTTTCCTAGACTTCGCGGAGATGGTTATGTGTGTTGTAGCTTCATTTATCAACCTATCATGTCCACGCATGATACAAGATTACAAATACTTGCAAATAAGTGTGTCTACGAAATAACGTGTTGGCCAAGCAAGGGGTTAATGAAACCAAAAAAATCCAAGAGAATAGTATTAGAGAAATGATCATGCTGTCCATATTGTTGATGGCTCAGCAGTAAGGAATGGTAGTTATTATGCATTTTAACCACACACATTGGAGATATAAATGAGAGCAAACAACAGAAAGCATCTTTAATGTGGAGTGCTCGCTTTATGTTTTAGAACAAGTTGCATAGAGTGTGCCTTATAATTGGAAATGGAGGGGATTATGTACCAGGAAAATAAATAGCTCAGTATTAATGATTTTAATGCTATTTTAGATGAACTATTTTATTGGAAGATCAAATTGACACTGTTATTCCAGATATTTTGGGTATGACAATTACTTTTATAATGAAAGTTTATCATATTCACGTTATTTCCATTAAGGAATTCCAATTTTTCATTTATGCCACATATGAGTAATTTGTCCGTCAGATGTTTTGGACAGTTTTCTCTAGACCACACCGGTTGTTTAAAATCCTCAACGAGAAAGTTTTCGAGAAAAATGTGACAGTTAAATTGAACAGAAAGTTTGGTGTACAACTGTACATAGATGCATCAGGTATTGAAATATATTCATTCATCATTCAATTAGCAGGAGTGCACATTCTTGGTTTCAGGATTGCAAAACCCTCAACAAAAACATTTAAGAATGTCAACTTTGTGGTTGCCTGCAGCTGCTCGGCCTTCACTAATATGGACGACTAGGCTATCAGTGCTAGCAGTTTATGTGGACAACAAAGAAGATGGTGGGTTGTAGGGCTTGGATGCAGAGGATAAAACAATAACCTGAGCTCGCCCACATGCATTTGCTGAGGCTTGTCCTCAGTCATGATGAGTCTCTGAACTCAGAGTACTTGGGACGGAAAGCTAATTCTTTTCTTAGCATTACCTAAGGGCATTTGCTCCGGTACAACCCCCTCCCCCAAACTCAGTTTGGGCTCAAACACAAAGACGGCTGAGATCGCTCGATACCCCTTCATAATTAATGCTACCATGGTCTTTTAGAAAACTAAACAGGTATACGTAGCCCTGTACAAAACCCGTATGACCCAACTTATTTATACAAATATGTAGCATACACATAGGTACAGTCGGGTGTACGTATGCCGTTGTCGACTCAACAACGGCGACTTTGTCGGGCGGTGGCGAGGCCGGCGGGCAGGAGGCACGTTGAGGCGGCGCCATGCCTACCACGAGTCACTGGCCAGCAAGAGCCTCAGCAGCGATTTTCTGGTGGCGGCGGCGTGATGCCAGGTCCGCGGCGCGGAGTTCGGACGGACAGTCCGGCCATGTTTTAGCCGGCCAGTCCGGGACGTTAGGAAAGAAGGAGCGCTGACATGTCCAGCGCCTTGTCCGGCGGCGGCGATCGGCAGCTCCGTCGACGGACGTGATCGGCAATGACCCAGCTAGTAGAGGACGTTCAGATCGTGGTGGCGGCGGCGTGATGCCAGGTCCGCGGCGCGGCGTTCGGACGGACAGTCCGGCCATGTTTCAGCCGGCCAGTCCGGGGCGTTAGGGAAGAAGGAGCGCTATGTCCAGTGCCTTGTCCGGCGACGGCGGACGTGATCAGCAGCGGCGGCGGACGTGATCGACAGCTCCGTCGACGGACGTGATCGGCAACGTCCCAGCTAGTACAGGACGTTCAGATCGTGCTTTCTTTGATGGAGATCGTGTCTCCTCTCTGTATACGGTATGTCAACGTATGGGTATACCGAGTTTGGACATGGGCTTTGGAGGGCTCACAGTTAATTAATTAATTAATTTTCTAATAACCCGAAAGCCCAAATTAAGTTTGGGGAGGGGGTTGTATGGGAGCAAGCCTCTTACCTAAGACCCAAACCTGACAGAGTTGGGCTCAGACTTCAAGAACTCACAAACTGAACTCTTTCTGAATTACTCATTCTTTTCGAGCTCAACTCTTCATCCGTCACTAACTCAAAGTGTTCCCTACATTGATGTTCCTAACATGTCTGCTTTCCTAGACTCAAACTGCAGCACCAGTCGCACTCCTCATGCTGCACCCCTATTGCTACCTCAGTATGCCAATGCAAATGTCCTTCTAGAATTCGGTCCAAACCGCTTGTATAACTTCCCACAAAATGAGTCCATAACATTTAGCATATTGTGAATCCCCTTCACGATAAGTTAATCAAAACTACAAGTTTGGATACTGTGCAGATATCAAAACTATATATCACTTCTTCATTTGGAAAATGAAGTGTCCGCAATGATATTCAGGAAGAGTTGTGCGTGCTTCATTGAGCGCACTCTACTACTCTACAGGCTGAAAAAGAAAACAAAAGGAATATACTTCCATTTCTGCCAGTACTAGTCATACCTGAAGGATTGAAAAATCGACAGCTAGCTTAGATAATATTCCAGCAACAAAGGCATCCCCAGCACCAGTGGTGTCAACAGCAGTTACCTTTAGTCCACCAACTTTCCCACTAAATTCCTGTTGTTTCACAAGAGAACAATATTTCATAATGTTATATAGACTTAGTTACACAAGACCAGTATGGCTGTGTGCATCAAACCAATGCAGGGGCAGGAGGTCATCCTCCTTTTCAGAAAAAAAAAAGAAGTTACACAAGACCAGTAAGTGACAGCATGAAAAAGTGAAGGACGTTGTCATCTCCACCCTACAGGTCTGAACATGCTCACAACAGGTAAATTGTTACACTACTTGAGGACAAGAAAAGTCTCCAAAGGACAATTGGCTAGCACACTAGCACTACTCGGCTACACAACTCGGGTTTTCCTCCTCCCTTCTGCTACAAGAGTCAAGAGCGAAATCCATCTTATGCTCTACATCACGTATTTCTGTACTTCAGAAATATTTTTAAATGCTGCATGACTTCTACAATAGTCAAGTATGGTCGAGGAGATGCTACAAAAAGTCTGTCTGCATCTCAGCAATCACTTACCAACACAAGTACAGGTTATTGCAGACTTGCAACAACTGACGGACTTATATGCAGGTCACAGATAAGCATTACCTTAGAATAATATCTACAGCCATTTGGACCTTCGGTGACAAGAAGCAACTTTGTGTTCGGATGGATAAGTTTCTCAACAACAGAATCATCATATGGATCCTCCCCATTCGTCAAAAAGGAAATCTCCTCTGCACTGACCTATTCTCAAAGCAGGCCAATAATCAAGACAGTAAGCCTTTGACGAACAAAAATAACTTGCAAGCTGCTGCCTGATAGTTGTTACCTTGATAAGATCAGCAGTGTCCCATATGCTCAGGATACCATCTCTAGCATCATCAGCTGATGACCACAGTGGGAGCCTCAAATTCGGATCATATGAAATTAGTACCCCAGCATCTTTAGCAGCTTTCGAAGCTGCAATATGTGCAGTTTTACATGGCTCGGTTATCAGACTTATTGATCCATGATGGAAGATTTTTGCCTAGCATAGTTGCCATGATAAAGTTTAAGTTCAGCTTTGTCACAAACATATTACATGATTAAATAACACCATGGTAGTAGAGAAGCATGGCTGCCATAACACCATGCAATATTCCTACCTTCCTGATAAGGTCAAGGTCAAGCTCTTTTTCTTCAAGCAGCATGTCTGCACTTGGATTGCGGTAAAACATAAATTCGCGTTCACCGTCACTTCGAAGTGTCACAAATGCCAAAGCTGTTCTAGCATGAGTATCGAACAGCAATCCTTGATTGTTCACGTTATTCTCCTTCAACATATCAGATAGCATGTATCCAAATTCATCATCACCAACCTGCACGTGTTCACTGTTAAATACAGGAGCTGAGGAGCACCATGTACACAAAGGAATGCATTGTGATGTGCATACCGCATACAATATGGAATTAATGATATTGAGCACACCACACTTTAGGTCTCTAGATATAAAAATCATCTCATTTACCAAACAATTAATACAAATCATCTTCCTGAAAGATCCTAAACATGGAAATCTTCCATGAGGATCACCAAACATGCAGTTATCTCGGTTCAAGCATCGGAATATGCAAACATGGAACCGGCTTCTTGGCACTTTGCCGCTTTCATCGATCTCTCAATCTCCGTAGAGTAGAGAGGTGAGGTGATGTTGTACTCGTAGGCAAGGTTCAAGGTGTGTACTACCAAAATGTGTAAGCATACAGAACCACAGAAGCATTCAAGTCGACTGCAATAATGAGCAGGATGAATATGCACAGGTTTCTACTAATTCAATGCATAAGTGCTGGAAAACTGTTGCTAGTCATTCCAATGCTTCATATGAGCATGCGAACACTGTTCCGCCCCCCTTTTCTGTGGGCTGTAACTGATAAAACTTTGTTCATCTCCTTCTTTTCAATGAAATGAAACGCACAGGCTTTTTGCGTTTTCTCGAAAAAAATATGAGCATGCGACCTAGTAGATCAATTTTTGACAGTTTTAAAAGTTTATGAACTTTTCTACAAGGTCAAACATTTGAGACACGCCTAAGTGAAATTGATGGGACGAAGAGTGCAATTTATCAATAACATTAGAGGTCTCAATGCAATATGCTCTGTTAAGAAATTGTATATTAAACGGTAAATTGGCACAGACTGATCTGCATGTACTTTCATTTTCCAGGTTTCAGCTAAAGTGTATTTACACGCGCTTGGTTTTTACTCTTGTATTACTGTCTGCAGAAATAGGAAGAAGAAAAATATAAATTACCTTCCCAATGAATGCTGATGACCCACCAAGACGAGCTATTCCAACTGCAACGTTGGCAGGTGCACCCCCTGGAGCCTTCTTGAAGGCAGGTGCATCTGCCAATGATACGCCACTGACAGTTGGGACGAAGTCGATCAGTAATTCCCCAAAACACACCACCTGTGGAGAATCGCTCGTTCCAGGGGCGCCATCACTGTTTATTGCTTTGGTACGAACTATGGATGAAAATATAATCAAAGAGGAATGATATCAAATTATATGGCCCTTGACAGCAGCATATATTAAAAACAACACAACTTATCATAAACAAAACATTATCTAGGAAACCAATCAAATCAAAATAAAGAAAAAAGTTTAATCTGAGCAACCAACCACAACCATTGCACTTGGAACCCACTTCAGTCCACAAAGACCTCCTGAATTATAACTACATGCCAACAGACCATGGTTTTAAGTTTGAGAAAACTACAGGACCATCAGAAGGACTTGCCTAACAGAATATACATGTCAATCCCACTAAGACTGTGCAAATCATTTACATACAACAAACCAGCCTACTTTCCAGTCTTCCTCACCAGAAACAATTTTCCATCATGCATACAGCACCTGACACAGAACCAACTTATCGATATCACAGGGCATGCTTCCCGACCATGCCAGCGACACTGTTTTCCTCAGCACAACAACTTCCAAATATAGGACAAAAATGAAGGATTCAGCCATCCATGCCTCGCAGGTTAGGTAGGCATACCCAGTTGTGCATCTCTTTGCCTCTCGGACGGTTGACACGATAACGCTAGTAGCCTAGTACCCTACTCCAGGTTCACTGAGGCCAACCGAACTGCTTCAATCGCACGATTATAGTCTGTGTCCGGAGTGTCCATTTCACAAGGGGGAAAAAGCATGTGTCGGACAGACCTAAACCTACATTTGAACTACACATCAATGGGCTTGAAATCCGCCTGAATACGGACCCCAATCATTGGCAGGCAGCAACAGCTACCTCTAACCAGTAACCGTATGGGTGGCATACGCTCGTAACGGAAAGCATATAGAAGCTATAGCGCGTGCATCCAGCAGAGTAGGATACCTGCGGATGCCCGCTGCGGCGCGGGCGCGGCGGAGGCGAGGGATCGGAAGGCGCGCCTGCCGCCGACGCGAGGCGTCGCGGAGGAGGGGAGGCAGCGGCCCGCGGCGCAGGGCGGCGACGCCGCGCGGAGAGCCATGGCGGGGCGGGCACGGCCTTGTGGGTACCGGCGACGGGCGATCGAGCGTGTCGCGCGCGGCGGGCGGAGCACCGGAGGAGAGCGGCGGAGGAGGCGAGGCGAGGCGAGCGAGCGGCTCTGCCTCCCGGGGGGATTGATTTGGTTTTTGCTGCTGCGCTGGCGACTGCCGACTGGGGTGGCCAGCTTGGGGAAGGGGACACAGGGTGTTCCTGCGAGACAAGGGAGGGCATCTTGGCCGTCCGATGCCCAACGGACGGCGCGCGATTAACAGCACAGCTCGGTCGCAGTAAATGGTGAAAATGCTACGCATTCCTACAAAAGTTACCGTTGGTAGTGCAACCATTCTACGACAATAATTTCTTGGGGTGTAAAATTTTAGGGCATCACTAGTAATCGGATGCCGATTTCTTGCCTCTCATCGGACCTATGTATGACCGTAGGATTGGAAGCAAGGCGACCATAGGATCTTACACAGCCTCGGCATCAATTCCGATAATTAAGGAGTGATTGCATGCTTCCGTAAACTGATCCAGTCCTGTAATGTCGCCAGCCTCTTCCGTTATTCAAGGAACAGATTTGCATGCTTCCGTATAATAGGCTCCCGTGATGTAGAAAAAACTCTAACTTTTAGGAATTATTATGTGTATAAAATATATTACTACAAGAAATTAATTACGGCTTTCTAAGTTACAACAACATAGTTCTTTGGATTTCAAAAAAAACATAATTCTGTGCGACGGAAGCATTGCTTTTCAACATTGGAAGCGCCATTTTTTTAAGGAAAATATTCATGCTATTTCCTTGCAATAATCATGGAAGATCCACCTACTATTTGTAATTCTCCACGATTTTATGTTCATTACAAACTATTCTCCCTACCAAGAATACTTTGCTTCCATTGCCAAGCTTGATTGCTTCAAAGATTTTTATTTCCACCATAGAAAAGATGCTACAAATATTCGTTTGCATCGACGTTGCTTCCAACAGGTAATATAACTTACTAAGTAAATAGTGTCTCCCTCCAAACAAACATTTGTTTCTATCGATATTGGTTACACAGGAAATAGTGTATCCTTCAAATTCTACAAATATTTGTATCTATCATCATTGTTATCATTGCTACCTAGGGAGGACAAATTTTTCTTCCAAACAAAAAAGCTTTTGCTTCAAATGATATCACAATTTGCTTCTACATACAAGAAGAATCGGCCATAGGGTTTGTCTCATCTGGCACAATGTCCCGACGCCCATATCTCATAGCAATGGCACATTTACATTTATGGGAACATCAGAGGCTCGTCGATGGCCTGCTATAGTGACATCTTGCCACCGCAGGCAACCCCCTTCCTACTGGAGTGCCTACACCAGGCATACCAGGCACAAAGAAGGTGCTCGCTCCACCAGTGGTGCTTCAAACAAGAGAAGTCGACAAAAATAATCTCGATCTCTTCGCGCTCATCGTTGTAGCCGAACGATAGCAGCCATTGGAAGAAAAAGGTAATCTGCAAAGTCTCGACTTGAATCATGAGCACAAATATGAGAAATGTAGGAAGCATAGGTAATGTTAAAACTACAATGTTACTAACCAATGCAAAAAAAAGTGTGGTTCTATTTATGCAAACTTATAGGAAGAAACACATACATGATTTGCAAAACTTTAGTGTTATGCTATCTCAACATAAACTAGTGCCACGTAGAAGCTTTGAAACATAGCTAGTAGCAAGAGGACAATATTATAAATTACATTGGTGCTAAAAATAACAATAGCAAGAATCAAAAAGGAGAAGCATGGTTATATGAAGCAAACTATCTAAACTGATGAAATAAATAATTGTACTATGTACATATGAAGAGCAGTAATTTTGAAGGAAGGATTAGCCACCGCATAATGATTCTTCACCATACAATCTGGTTTGGCATCCTTCGCCATCCATAGATATGTGCTGCAACTAGAGAGGTCGGAAGCATGCGACAGTGTTAGATTGTGGACACTTAAGTAGAAGGGAAAAAAATCATGCAGCTTGTAGAAGTAAACATTTAGTAGTTATGAAACACACGAACAATGAATAGGAAGCACGGAAAAATAGAAGAGTCGGTTTATTTGTGCGCAGCATACTACAAGTGATGTTGAAGCAGGCAAATGTTAGAAGTACTATATACAATGGTTGCCACAGATTTATCTGGATATTTCCGAATTGCATCATCATCCAGTGCATATTCTTGAGAAACGTGGTATACTCGAAGCATGACTGCATGAGTATAAACTCCACGCTGCAAAACAAGCATCTCACGGAAGCATATAATACAGGAACCGGCTGGTAAAACTGATTTCACATGGTCGCCTAGCAGATCACGGAAAGCAGCAAAACAAGAAGCACATGGAAGCCGTACTATGAAAATTTCTACGGTGTCTCTACTATACAGAGAACAAGCTCAGCACATGCAAGAGATGGCCATATACGTATGTACAGGAAACCATGATTCTAATGTCCGCAAAATAGCTACTATTACCTTCTTCTTGAATCGTGTTGTCCTTGGAGGATCTAGATTTCGCCTTGTCAGCGGTTGAAGCTAGCAGCCAACGACGATCAGCTGATTCGGGCGGATCGACACCCTGAAGTTTAGGCTGAGAATCCTCTGACACCTACTTCGACTGGCCACTGGTTAGTTGACTCAGTTCTCCCTGCGCCGGAAGGACGAAGATCTCGGCGAGCAGTGACGTGGGTCGGCGGCGGAAGCAGAGCGAGGCGAGCACGGGGAGGGTTGCGATGCGATGGCAGGGAGGGGATGAGGGCGGCAGTGTTTTCTGGCTAATTTTCAGGAGCCGTTTCGTGGGGAGACAAGGCTGAATCAACGGAAGCAATTATAGGAATAGGAAAATCTGACGCAAAGCGAATCGTTGATTTGAGACGAAATTGACGGCATCGGAGAGGTCCGACGGATTGTTTCCAATCGGACACTGATAGATAGTGTTTACCAAAATTTTACATCACCATTCTAATTTTAATTTATGACAATAGAATGGTTTGGGCTACTGTAAATCAAGGGTGAAAAACTACATCTAGGGTGAATGGACCAGATCGAATCAGATTTCGGTTGTATCATACTATCATTTACTATATTCTGCTGTAAAACAAATCAAACCAGAACGGATATTAATGGGTTGCGAATTTGAATGCGGATATACCGGACAAAAAATTCGAATCGAAAATGCGTAGACTAATTGAAACAAAAATAACTATATAAATACTCACATGAACTAATAGTTATAGTTCTAGCAATAGGGATTCAGCCAAAATAAAGACATAATTTAGGCTAAAACCTAAGCGTTGACAAGATAAACTAAATAACAGAAACATCACTCTAACGAGCATAGCTTAAGTTTGGCGACGTTGATGCATGTAAAATGCATACATGAACTTTGTCTTTTATCATATTGAATTCTCACATATTTACAACATATATGATGATAATACCATGTTTTACGATGATCTATGGGGATTTACCAATGATCCCCTTTATTTGCTTTATAACTCGGCAGAACATTAAAACCTTGTTTTGTGTATTTTTCACTTTCAGAGATCTATACGGAGTCAAATTGATCTTAATTTTTGGAGCGTCATTTTTTCATCGGGAGAAGCACTCTGGACCCTGGAACCACACCTGGAGAGGCCTGAGGCCTGAAAGAGCATAGGTGGCGCGCCCAGCAAGGTAGGGCGCACCACCCAACCTCTTTCGGCCGTCGATCGTCGAAACCGCGTGATCTTTTCGCCCATCGATGTATTTTGACTTTCTCGGGAGGAAAGTGTCATAGAAAGACAGAAACACGAAAACGGAGGCTGCAGCAGAGAAGATTGGAGGGGGGAACTCCGCCGGGAACACCACCGGAGGGATCTCCACCTTCTCCAACGTCTTCATCATCATCACCATGATCAAGGGAGAGTAATCCACCTCTTTACTATGGGTTTGTGGCAGTAGCTTCATCTACCTCTCTCATGTTCTTCGTAGTTCTTAGTGACATATGAGCTGCCTCACATGATTATGGCCATATTTGTAATACCTATGTGGTGGATCCTTATTTTATGATATTGTGCTATGAGATCCGATCATATCATGTGTAAGATGTATTGATAGATGCATATTATGTACCCCGTTTTTAATTATTTGTTCTGATCCAACATCCATGCAAGAGCGTGTGTGATGTGATGTGTGTATTTGATGGAGTAGCATGGTGTTAGTGATTGGATAGTGACAATAAATTCATGATCTATTATGGCTTTGCCTTTTCTTTTGCTACCTCACTAGGGATAATGTTAATGCATGTGCTATGTTCGTCACGTGACAATAGTGATGATCTTGTAGGTTCAAGTTAGCATATTTAATATTCAAACATCATGTCAAAGTACTTATTGCTATGCTCCGTTAATTCTTAATACAAGATTGCATGGAGTTTTCCCTTTCTTGTGGAGTATAATAGAGATGTGTGATACGTCTCCAACGTATCTATAATTTCCGATGTTCCATGCTTGTTTTATGACAATACCAACATGTTTTGTTCACACTTTATATCATTTTTATGCGTTTTCCGGAACTAACCTATTAACAAGATGCCACGGTGCCAGTTCCTGTTTTCTGTTTTTGGTTTCAGAAATCCTAGTAACGAAATATTCTCGAATCGGACGAAATCAACGCCTGGGTTCCTATTTTCCCGGAACCATCCGAACACCCGAGAGCCGCCGAGGAGCACTGGGGCCCCACACCACACCGGCGCGGAGGGGGGCGCGCGCCCATGTGGCCCCGACACCCTCCTGCGCCTCTTCGCCTATATAAAGCCCCCTGGATCAACCCCGATACGTTCGACGAAAACCACGAAACCTTCCAGAGCCGCCGCCATCGGGCCAAGATCCGGGGACGGAGTCTCCGGCACGCCGGAGCGGGGAAGTGCCCGGAAGGCTTCTCCATCGACACCGCTGCCATCTCCACCGCCATCTTCACACCGCTACTCCCATGAGGAGGGAGTAGTTCTCCATCGAGGCTCGGGGCTGTGTAGCTATGTGGTTAATCTCTCTCCATGTACTTCAATACAATGATCTCATGAGCTGCTTTACATGATTGAGATTCATATGAGTTTTGTATCACAATTCATCTATGTGCTACTCTAGTGATGTTATTAAAGTAGTTCTATTCCTCCTGCACGTGTGTAAAGGTGACTAGTGTGTGCACCGTGTGGTTCTTGTCGTAGGCTATGATCATGATCTCTTGTAGATTGTGGAGTTAATTATCATTATGATGGTATTGATGTGATCTATCTGGTTATGTTGATCTATCTTACACTATAAGGTTACTTAAATATGAACAAATTGTGGAGCTTGTTAACTCCGGCATTGAGGGTTCGTGTAATCCTACGCAATGCGTTCATCATCCAACAAGAGTGTAGAGTATGCATTTATCTATTCTGTTATGTGATCAATGTTGAGAGTGTCCACTAGTGAAAGTATAATCCCTAGGCCTTGTTCCTAAATACTGAACTCTTTGCTTGTTTCTGTTTTACTGCATTACTGTGCAATACTACCACCATCAACTACACGCCATTTTACGCACCGTTTGCTCATATATATTCATACCATATTTCACTATCTCTTCGCGAACTAGTGCACCTATTAGGTGTGTTGGGGACACAAGAGACTTCTTGCTTTGTGGTTGCAGGGTTGCATAAGAGGGATATCTTTGACCTCTTCCTCCCTGAGTTCGATAAACCTTGGGTGATCCACTTATGAAAGAGGGAAGATTAGGGCGAGACGAGCGCAGTCAAAAGTAAAGAAAACGCGCCTTAAAACAAAGATTCTATTACGTATCCGAAAGCGCAAGTTGCGGTGAAAGCACTTCGGTCTTTCAAGAAAAGAAGGCATTCTAGTTTTTGGTGTCTTTGAGAGGCTTTATTCTTTGAAGTGCCTAAAGTCAATAAAAGTGAAAGAAGTTTGAGACATGAGTGAACAGATGAAAGAGAGAGTTGAAAGCGCTGACTGACTAGTTAATGGGGATTTGACTCGTTAAGCTCCTTCCATAGATTCCAAAGCCCTGTTTGCTATTATCTGAATATTCTGACTCCCTTGTTGTCTTATTGATCTGACCAACCGCAATAACAACATTGCCATTCGGGGTTACGCGAGTCGGAGTATTAAATAAATGGAATATTCCAGCAGGAGCAACCGAACCATCTTCTCGTTGTCCTTGACGGAATGTGTTTTACAATAGTTCCAACGTTTGAGTAATTGAACTTGCTTCTTCACGGAGCTCCACACTTTCTTTTCTTGACTCGCAGCAACAAATAATGCTGGCAAGCTAGCATGCTCAGCAACTGAGATCATCTGAGCCTCTTGATCATTAGAAGATGCATCAGGCTGACTTGTGGGTTCATGTTGATGAGAGTGTGCTGCATTTGCTGCTTGTCCTTCATATGATATTTCATCAGCAGGAGAAGGAGGAGAGACTGGTTGAGTTGACCTTTCATTCTCCTGAACTACAGCAGCTTGTTCAGAGGTGTCTTGTGGTGTTGCTCCAGTGTTGCTATTTCGGCTTCAGATGCTTCTTCTTCCGGTGTGGGGTGAAGAGAACCGTGCGCAGCTCACCACCTTCACGGAAAAGGAGGAAGTAGACATCAAGCACTTTTCGCGCCTGCGGGGAGGAAAGGTAAAGGCACTCATACTTCGGTTCCAGGTAAAGTACTTTTTGCGCCATTGTGTTTGTGCTCGAAGCTATTTCCTTTAGATCCTGCAATTGCATCTTTTTGTTTCTTGTTTACACTAGTAAGGCATAATGGAAAACATCTGTGAGCTTTTCATTCTATTTCCTGAGTCAAGACATGAATGGTTTAATGCGAAAATTAAAAAACCCATGAAACATGTTAGTATGAACACTTTGAATACCATTGTTGCTAATGATATGGAAAATTCTAAGCTTGGGGAAGCTGGCTTTGATGAGCATGATATTTTTAGTCCCCAAGAATTGAGGAGGAAATTTACTTTGATGATTCTTTACCTCCTATTTATGATGATTATAATAATAGTGGTCTTTTGGTGCCACCTACTATGGAGAGTGAATTTGATTATGATTACAATATGCCTCCTATATTTGATGATGAGAATAATAATGATAGCTACTTTGTTGAATTTGCTCCCACTACAACTAATAAAATTGATTATGCTTATGTGAGAGTAATAATTTTATGCATGAGACTCATGATAAGAATGCTTTATGTGATAGTTATATTGTTGAGTTTGCTCATGATGCTACTGAAAGTTATTATGAGAGAGGAAAATATGGTTGCAAAAATTTTCATGTTACTAAAACACCTCTCTATGTGCTGAAATTTTTGAAGCTACACTTGTTTTATCTTCCTATGCTTGTTACTTTGCTCTTCATGAACTTGTTTGTGTACAAGATTCCTTTGCATAGGAAGCATGTTAGACTTAAATGTGTTTCTAATTTGCCTCTTGATGCTCTCTTTTGCTTCAACTACTATTTCTTATGAGTGCATCATTAAAACTGCTGAGCCCATCTTAATGGCTATAAAGAAAAGAACTTCTTGGGAGATAACCCATGTGTTATTTTGCTACAGTAATTTGTTTTATATTTGTGTCTTGGAAGTTGTTTACTACTGTAGCAACCTCTCCTTATCTTAGTTTTGTGTTTTGTTGTGCCAAGTAAAGCCGTTGATAGAAAAGTAAGTACTAGATTTGGATTACTTAGTTCCAGATTTCTTTGCTGTCACGAATCTGGGTCCACCTCTCTGTAGGTAACTCAGAAAATTATGCCAATTTACCTGAGTGATCCTCAGATATGTACGCAACTTTCATTCAATTTGGGCATTTTCATTTGAGCAAGTCTGGTGCCATTTTAAAATTCGTCAATACGAACTGTTCTGTTTTGACAGATTCTGCCTTTTATTTCGCATTGCCTCTTTTGCTATGTTGGATGAATTTCTTTGATCCACCAATGTCCAGTAGCTTTATGCAATGTCCAGAAGTGTTAAGAATGATTGTGTCACCTCTGAACATGTTAATTTTTAGTGTGCACTAACCCTCTAATGAGTTTGTTTCGAGTTTGGTGTGGAGGAAGTTTTCAAGGATCAAGAGAGGAGGATGATATACTATGATCAAGAAGAGTGAAAGCTCTAAGCTTGGGAATGCCCGGTGGTTCACCCCTGCATATATCAAGAAGACTCAAGCGTCTAAGCTTGGGGATGCCCAAGGCATCCCCTTCTTCATCGAAAACATTATCAGGTTCCTCCCTGAAACTATATTTTTATTCCGTCACATCTTATGTACTTTACTTGGAGCGTCTGTTTGTTTTTGTTTTTGTTTGTGTTTGAATAAATTGGATTACATCATGCTTGTGTGGGAGAGAGACACGCTCCGCTGTAGCATATGGACAAGTATGTCCTTGGTTTCTACTCATAGTATTCATGGCGAAGTTTCTCCTTCGTTAAATTGTTATATGGTTGGAATTGGAAAATGATACATGTAGTAATTGCTATAAATGTCTTGGGTAATGTGATACTTGGCAATTGTTGTGCTCATGTTTAAGCTCTTGCATCATATGCTTTGCACCCATTAATGAAGAAATACATAGAGCATGCTAAAATTTGGTTTGCATATTTTGTTTCTCTAAGGTCTAGATAATTTCTAGTAAGATGTTTGAACAACAAGGAAGACGATGTATAGTTTTATAATGTTTTCAATATGTCTTTTATGTGAGTTTTGCTGCACCGGTTCATCCTTGTGTTTGTTTCAAATAAACCTTGCTAGCCTAAACCTTGTATCGAGAGGGAATACTTCTCATGCATCCAAAATACTTGAGCCAACCACTATGCCATTTGTGTCCACCATACCTACCTACTACATGGTATTTTCCGCCATTCCAAAGTAAATTGCTTGAGTGCTACCTTTAAAATTCCATCATTCACCTTTGCAATATATAGCTCATGGGACAAATAGCTTAAAAACTATTGTGGTATTGAATATGTAATTATGCACTTTATCTCTTATTAAGTTGCTTGTTGTGCGATAACCATGTTCAGGGGACGCCATCAACTATTCATTGTTGAATTTCATGTGAGTTGCTATGCATGTCTTGTCTGAAGTAAGAGAGATCTACCACCCTATGGTTAAGCATGCATACTGTTAGAGAAGAACATTGGGCCGCTAACTAAAGCCATGATCCATGGTGGAAGTTTTGGACATATATCCTCAATCTCATATGAGAAAATTATTAATTGTTGTTACATGCTTATGCATAAAAGAGGAGTCCATTATCTGTTGTCTATGTTGTCCCGGTATGGATGTCTAAGTTGAGAATAATCAATAGAGAAATCCAATGCGAGCTTTCTCCTTAGACCTTTGTACAGGCGAGGTACCCCTTTGTGACACTTGGTAAAAACAAGCATTGTGATGATCCGGTAGTCCAAGCTAATTAGGACAGGGCGGGCACTATTAGTACACTATGCATGAGGCTTGCAACTTATAAGATATAATTTACATGATGCATATGCTTTATTACTACCGTTGACAAAATTGTTTCATGTTTTCAAAATCAAAGCTCTAGCACAAATATAGCAATCGATGCTTTTCCTCTATGGAGGACCATTCTTTTACTTTCAATGTTGAGTCAGTTCACCTATTTCTCTCCACCTCAAGAAGCAAACACTTGTGTGAACTGTGCATTGATTCCTACATATTTGCTTATTGCATTTGTTATATTGCTTTGCATTGACAACTATCCATGAGATATACATGTTACAAGTTGAAAGCAACCGCTGAAACTTAATCTTCCATTGTGTTGCTTCAATGTCTCTACTATGAATTTATTGCTTTATGAGTAACTCTTATGCAAGACTTATTGATGCTTGTCTCGAAAGTACTATTCATGAAAAGTCTTTGCTATATGATTCAATTGTTTACTCATTGCATTTACATTGTTTCGAATCGCTGCATTCATCTCATATGCTTTACAATGGTATGATTAAGATTATGTTGGTAGCATGTCACCTCAGAAATTATCTTTTATCGTTTACCTACTCGAGGACGAGTAGGAACTAAGCTTGGGGATGCCGATACGTCTCCAACGTATCTATAATTTCCGATGTTCCATGCTTGTTTTATGACAATACCAACATGTTTTGTTCACACTTTATATCATTTTTATGCGTTTTCCGGAACTAACCTATTAACAAGATGCCACAGTGCCAGTTCCTGTTTTCTGCTGTTTTTGGTTTCTAAATCCTAGTAACGAAATATTCTCAATCGGACGAAATCAACGCCTGTGTTCCTATTTTTCCCGAACCATCCAACACCCGAGAGCCGCCGGAGGGGAGCCTGGGCCCCACACCACACCCTGGCGCGGCCGAGGGGCCGCGCGCCCTATAGTGTGGCCCCCCGACGCCCTGCGCCGCCTCTTCGCCTATAAAGCACCACGAAACCTTCCGAGCCGCCGCCATCGCGAGGCCAAGATCGGGGGACATGAGTCTCTGTTCCGGCACGCCGAGCGGGGAAGTGCCCCCGAAGGCTTCTCCATCGACACCGCTGCCATCTCCACCGCCATCTTCATCACCGCTGCTACTCCCATGAGGAGGAGTAGTTCTCCATCGAGGCTCGGGCTGTACCGGTAGCTATGTGGTTAATCTCTCTCCATGTACTTCAATACAATGATCTCATGAGCTGCTTTACATGATTGAGATTCATATGAGTTTTGTATCACAATTCATCTATGTGCTACTCTAGTGATGTTATTAAAGTAGTTCTATTCCTCCTGCACGTGTGTAAAGGTGACTAGTGTGTGCACCGTGTGGTTCTTGTCGTAGGCTATGATCATGATCTCTTGTAGATTGTGGAGTTAATTATCATTATGATGGTATTGATGTGATCTATCTGGTTATGTTGATCTATCTTACACTATAAGGTTACTTAAATATGAACAAATTGTGGAGCTTGTTAACTCCGGCATTGAGGGTTCGTGTAATCCTACGCAATGCGTTCATCATCCAACAAGAGTGTAGAGTATGCATTTATCTATTCATTTATGTGATCAATGTTGAGAGTGTCCACTAGTGAAAGTATAATCCCTAGGCCTTGTTCCTAAATAGAGTTACTACCGCTTGTTTAATGTTTTATTACTACCGCTGCAATACTACCACCATCAACTACACGCCAAGCAAGCTATTTTCTGCTACCGCTCATATATATTCATACCACTGTATTTCACTATCTCTTCGCCGAACTAGTGCACCTATTAGGTGTGTTGGGGACACAAGAGACTTCTTGCTTTGTGGTTGCAGGGTTGCATAAGAGGGATATCTTTGACCTCTTCCTCCCTAAGTTTGATAAACCTTGGGTGATCCACTTAAGGGAAAACTTGCTGCTGTTCTACAAACCTCTGCTCTTGGAGGCCCAACACTGTCTACAGGAAAAGGAGGGGGAAGTAGACATCAATGTGTTACATCATCTCTATGTTAGGACGTGATACCCACATGAATGTCTGCCGAAATTGTCTTAAATTGGAAAAAGCTCATTCCAAGTGAAAATAGAGTTTTTGTATTGTATGCTTACTTGAGTTAACATGGTTAAACCTAGCCGCTAACCGTTCATTTTCGCTGGACGACCCGGACGTTTGGAACCTGGGTGCGCGCGCACCCATTTAAAAGTTCAAAAAAATGCTATTTAAAAGTTTCAAAAAAATGTGTACATGCAAAATTTTACTTCACATTTTTTTGAAACTTTTAAATAGCATTTTTTTGAACTTTTCGTAAATGGTGCGCGCGCACCCAGGTTCCATTCACCATTTTCGCTGGATACATGGTCTTCTTAATTAGCTCTATAGACTATAGCCTCGGCACAATATGACTCATGTTTAAAGCCGTTCAAATGAGAGCTAGTTTGAGTCGTGCAAGTCCTCTAAGAGCATCACTAGTAGAGCCCTCAAACCCTCAAACTCTAAAAAATAACTGCTTTTTTACAGTTTGTGAGAGGAAAAACGTGTAGACGACTAGAACCCCTAAACCCTCGAACCCTCAAAAAATTTAAAGGCCCAACCCTCAAACCCATTTTCAACCTGTAGAAGTAGGGGAGGCCAAACAGCCCCCAACCCGCACTCCTCTTCCTCGTCGCGCGGAGGGAAATTTCCCCTCCCAACCTCGCTCCGCCGCCCGCCCGCCGCGGCCGGCCGCCCGCCTCCCTCGACCTCTGCGACGCCGCGAGCTCCCTCGCACCCGGATCCGCGCTCCCGCCACCCGCCGTCCGCCCCGCCTCCGCATCGTCGCCCGCCTCTCGCACCTCCCCGCCGCCCGCTCCCGCCGCCTCGCCACCCGCCGCTCCTCGACCTCGTCGCCCGCCTCCCCGCCACCCGCCGCCCCCGCCGCCCCGCCTCCCGAGCTCGGAGATGCCGCCGCGCCCCGCCGCGCTCGTTCACCGGCCACGGCGTGCGGCTCCGCCTTCCCCGGTATGCCGAGATCACGCGCGGCGGCGAGCGGTTTTGGCTCGGGACCTTCGACACGGCCGAACTCACCGCCCGCGCGTACGACGTCATGGTGTGGCGCTACGACGGCGGCGCCGGGCCGCGGAACTTCTTCGACGTCGACAACCTCGCGGTGGCCGAGTTCGTGGCGCCGCCGTTCAGCATCGTTACCCGCGCCGAGGAGCGCGCTGTCCGCCGGGAATACATGCGGATGTCCATCCGGAACCGCGATGAGGCGGAAATGGCCACCTTCCGTGCGGCGCATCCGCAGCACGTCGCAGAGGAGCTCGACTTCTACGCGCAACTGGCGGTGAAGCGAGCTGCGGCGGCCTCCTCTCGACCGTCTTCATCCTCGGTGCCGCCTCCCACTATCGTAGTTGACGATAGCTCCGACGACGACGATCCCGATTGGATCGATAAGCTGATCGCGGAGATGGAGGCGGATGATGCCGCGGAGGAAACCGCAAAGAAGGCCGCGGAGGATCCCGATTGGTACGTCAAGATGGTCGCGGAGATGGAGGCCGAGGATGCCGCGGAGGAAGCCGCCAAGAAGGTCGCGGAGGATGGCGACAACTCCGATTTCGATGAGGACTTCTGGGATAAACCCTAGATGGTGTCAGTGTCTACCTAGTAACTATCTACCTAGTGTCGATGTCAGTGTCTACCTAGTGTCAATGTCGATGTCAGTGTCTACCTAATGTCAATGTCAATGTCTACCTATGAACAATTGTGATATATCATGAATGTTTTTAAGGGTTTGAGGGCTCTACTAGTGATGCTCTAAGCGATGTAGCTCGGCTGCAGCTGTTTCCTTCGGCACACTTTAGCATGACTTGTCAGTTTGGGATTTTTTTTTGGCTTCTATCCCTACTGTTATTAGTGTATTGTTTTGTTGCAGAGGTTAGATGTAATTGTTATCTTCGTAATATTGATATTTTATTTCATTTATTGGAAAAACCCCTTTTAGGATATGCGATTCGTTGTGAAAACAAGCGGGCCCAAGATTTTCCTACTACCTAATATAAGTGTCCTGTACCTACCCACGTCTGAAAACCTGCACATGCCCAAATGTCTCGGACAGAACTGAATCCAGCGCTGCATCTCAAAGTCTCCTTTTGGGCAAAACGCACCCAGCTACTAGCAAAGCTGGGATGACAGCGCTCTGGGCAAGCTAGTGGTAAACAGCGGAGGGAAAAATTAGCAGAAACTTGCCATCTTGTGTTATTGGCCGCACAATATATGTCCCGTTAAAAGCAACTGCAAGTAGGTAGACTGATAAGCTGATAGTACAGTCATCCTAGCTTTCGCACCCGTCATGCACGCGCGCTTTTCCAGCTCATCTGGCCATGGATGAGTACGCGCAGACTAGACCAACCTGCAAACTTTGGTGCTGGCCGTCTACTAGACGAGTAGATGACTCGACAACAACAGGTAGTATGTCCCATTCCGCCATTCGTGCCCCCTTGCTCAGTCATACTTTTCCATGGAATACGTGGCGACTTTAGCATGCCCAGCGTCGTGGATTTCCTAGTGAACAACTTGTTCCATGGATCATGCAGGTTTATATTCATCTGCCGTGAACAGTGAATGACTGACTGAATGTGCTACTTGGCCGCATGGTTGGACCCTTCCCCACCTTAGAAGGCTAGCTCCAACTAGGAGTACTTAGCTGTAGTTTCATTGCATACGCACCACATGACGTTTTTTTTTGTTAAAAGTTTCTACGGAGTATTTTATTCCCGCACCTAGAAATTTCTGAAAATGACGGAAGCTGACTATACTATGCTCAAATACGATAGTTAGGTTGTGACTGATGATGGAACATATAAAATTGCTAGGAAGCGCACGCATTTTTTTTTGGAATGCAGAAAGCATTGGTAAGGCTGAATGCATGGATTCTTAGCCACATTTTGCAGGATATGAACCTGAAAGCAATGTGGTTACACACGTTAAGAGGTCGGCAGACAGAGATCCACACGAGGATGACAGAAACATAATAAAGAATACTAAAGAATATCTAGTTCTTAGCTGATTGGAATTTTCCTACCTAATGAGATGGAGCAAAACTTCTGTCACAGTTTTGAAATTTTCTACCTCTCAAGTCCCACTCGATTTAGGAAAGTTCAACTTGGCATTAACTATAGTACATTGTATTTTACATAAAAGAGTGGGTAGCTGAAAACAAGGTCAGGTTGCACATTTCGCCGGATTAATGTTGCACTTTCCGAATCGATCGTTTATCTTCCATCAAGTTTTGGAGGTACATGTTTACATTTTTTTTTGCATGTTGCACAAGTGATCGGCTTATAGTCAGAATATTTGCAAACATGATCTTTTACGGGTAGTACTAACTAACTAGATGCATCTAAGTTTAGATTAAGTTGAAACATTCTTTGTTGGATGGAGGGAGTATATGAAAATCTCGGGCCCGGGTGCTTGGATGAGTAACTTGTCTAGGGTTTTGCCGAGCTATAATCTTGTGGAAGCTAGAAACGGAGTTGCCAGAGTCATGAGAATCTCGGGCCAGACGCGTCCAGAGTGGAGCTTGGGAAGCGTAGCGGCCGTGGCCAGGACCAGATCAAGCACTTAATACATGCTGCTCTGGCGAGCATAAGACCGTTCGTCGGTGACACTTCTGTTGTACATGTAGGACTAGGTTGACACTTCTCGAATATTTAGAGGACAAAGCTACGTATTTCACTCTAATAATTTTTTGGTGGTTGCCGGTGTCAGACACCTTCCCTTGAACATAGCTCAGCCCTTGGGTATGCAATTGAAAGAGAAAATGTAGGGAAGATGCTTGGGCGTATGACGCGTGCCATCACTTCTTTTTTATAAATCTTGGTTAGAAAATACTCCCTCCGTTCAAATGAATAAGCCTTTTTTTCAATAAAGTAAAATCTGATCAAACTTTTAGAAAAACCTATCAACAGTTATGGGATACTATGGATATCATATGAAAATATATTTCAGTATGTATCTAATGCTATTGATTTTGTATATTACATGTTCATAGTTTTATGTAATCGCTTGATCAAACTTTACATGGTTTGAGTTTTGTAAAATAATAAAAGCCATATTCATTGGAATGGAATAGTCCATACGTCAATAGTTACCCTGCATTCTGAATTTAGCCAAAGTCGGATTTTGTAAACTTTGACCAAACATTTAGTACTGTAAGAAAAACATGAATATTCACAATACATAACAAATATTATTGAACTGATGAGAAAATATATTTTCAGATTACATGTGGTATCATCCACTACCACAAATGTCTATGTGTTTATGATTGGGCCGAACAGTGGTAGAACCTGGTGAACCGGGCCTACTACTAAACATTGATTCTCTCTCCTAACCACTCTTAAATATGTTAAATACACGGAATCGATCCAAAACTACAAGCAAGGGAATCAACTCTTATTGCCGTAAAGGAAAAATCACCCCTTTCCTTTATATATAGTCCGCCAAGTAGCCTTCGCCACCTATTCCTGAATTAAGGGAACGCAATCTATATTATAAGTTATCAGACTTGATAAAATTCAATCTTAATCAAACCTAGAATAACATGGCAGAGCGCGCAAGGGCCGCGTCCAAAACCCAGCTGGAGAAGGTTCCTCTTCCTCCGCTAGGGAACAAGGGCGACACGGCCTCATCAAATTCCACAAGGTGAACCTGGGTCCACCAACCAGCCTAGTGACTGCTCCAAGGGCCCCGTCACGCGCACCACCTTGCCCAGCAGTAGGCCCACCCGGGTGGAGTGTGAGTCATTGACCCTAGCCACTCCCGATTCCGTGGGGCGCGTGGGTCCTCGGTCCGCTCACCGCCGCGTGGGTCCGTACGGGCCCATGGTGCGCGCGGTGTTTACGAGGAATCGGGGCTGCAGCCAGGCCAGCCCGGGCAACTTGCCTCCCAGTCCCTGCGGCAGATCCGGCGGCAAGTGGGCCGTCGCCAGCGCTGAGTGGGTCCCGCCGTGCAGTCCAGTGTGAGCTCGCTTTCTTCCCTGCATGTCCTCTCGTGCAAGTTTCCATCTCCGAGCAGTCACGGCGACGTCACGCCCGCGCGCTCTCTCGTGCGCTGCCGTGTAGGCGGCGATTCACGGTGGCCCCGCACGTCATCGAGACATGGCGCGGTCGTAGAAGCCAGCCAGCCGTGCGCGCGCGCGCGCCCCCCTCGTCCGCACCGCACCAGAACTTTCCTCGGTACGAGAACGAGGAAAAACTTTGTTTATTAATTGCGCAGATTAGCTTGCCCACCAATCAGGCCCAACGATGACGATTCTCAATCAGCAACAACAACAACATGGAATTATGCTAAGAGCACCCCGGGCGCAGCAGAGATCGTCTGAATGGGAGGAGAGAGAGAGAGAGCACAGCGCGGCCGGGAGCGAGCAAGCAACCGGCAAGTTGCAGCGGAGCGAGCAGCCGGGTAAGTTAATAAACAGCATTAACTTAATGCGGCGCGCTCGGGGCGCTCGCAGGCAGGCAGGCAGGTCAATACCCGCCTCCTCCTAGCAATAGCACTAGCTATTTCGTTTTCGTCTCCTCTGCTCGCATCCGGGCTAACCATGCTGGATCCGCCGCCCCACCACCACCACCACCGCACCAGGTAGCGTTGGCGGCGTCGGCGGCGGGAGGCGGGATGAAGAACTTCCTCAGGAAGCTCCACATCGGCGACTCCGCCGGCGACGGCGCCTCGTCGCCCGCGCCGCCGCCCTCCTCCCGAAAGGGCGGCGGCGGCGGCGGCGGAGGACCAGGGTCCCACCACGAGCCCGCGAAGCACGCGTCCGGAATCTCCAGCTGGCTCAGCTCCGTAGCTGGGCGCCCGCCGCCTCTTCCGGCGGCGGCTGCGGCGGCGGTGGAAGCGGAGGAGGTGGCGCTGGCGTCCTCGCTCGAGGAGCGGCGGGCGGAGGACGAGCAGGCGGCGCTGCGGGACTCGCGGAGCGAGGGCAGGCAGCGGGAGATCGAGAAGCAGGAGAAGCAGGAGGTGGAGCTGGAGGAGTACCACATGCAGCTCGCGCTGGAGATGAGCGCGCGGGAGGACCCCGAGGCGGTGCAGATCGAGGTGGCCAAGCAGATCAGCCTCGGCTCATGCCCGCTCCAGAGCCCCGCGGCCGAGGTCATCGCCTTCCGATACTGGGTATAGCTTGTGCTACCTTCTCATCCATTTCCCTCCACTCCATCCGCCCATCCATCCTACGCATCTCTTACCACACTATTTGCTTATTCCTCATACCTTGGTTCGCATTGGTGTAACTGCGACGGGCGTCTCTGCTCGTGCTTTGCTCATGAAACGTGTCCGTTAGATTGCTCAAGTACATCCCTAACTTGGTGGAAACGAGATTTGGTCACACATTTGCTTGTTCAAATATGCCTACTAGGATACGCAATTTATAATCGTCAGAGGGATGATCTAAAACGTAGCTGTATATGATATATGCTTCCTTTACTGGTTACTGCGCAATGATGTTTGTGAGCATCTGCCTTTGGGGGAGACTAGGGTTCAGTCAACAGATTTTTTATTTATTTCTCAATTTACACTGTAAGCACTGGGGTTTGCATCCAGTTGTAAAAATAACAAGTAGAACATGCTGAGGCAGTTCTGGGATTCTGGCGGCTAAGCTCAGTGCACTTAGATAAGAAATTCTAAGTTGACAGTAGCAAATCAGGATGAAATAATGAGCCAATTTGATGGGTCAACACCTAACCAGTAGTCATGAAATATCCACCACAGATCTTTTCTGTAAGTAGAGAGTATACTCTTAGGTGAATATTGCCCTAAATATTTGCGAATCTTACAATTTCCTTGCTTGCCTTATATGGTAGATTTCTTCGTGCTTCACAGAGTTTCAGTGCCCTTAGCTACGACGACAAAATCTTGGATGGTTTCTATGATGTTTGGGCCATTGCGGGGAAACCAGCAGCGCCAACCATACCCTCCCTGGTGGAACTGCAGGAGCAACCTTTTTCGGATGGAGCTAAAACAGAAGCTGTATTGGTCAACAGAGCGCAAGACTCTGAGCTTGCACAACTTGGGCAGAAGGCACTTGTAACGGCTGCGGACTTTCGCTCACAAACTTCACATTGTGTTGGCCGTGTTTTGATTCAGAGACTAGCTATTCTAGTGGCAAACCACATGGGTGGACCAGTTATTGATCCAGAAAACGTGCTGTTGAAGTACCAGATTATGAGCAGTTCGCTGAGAGCTAGTATAAAAAGTGCAGTCATGCCTCTTGGCCGGCTCACAATTGGTCTGGCTCGTCACCGGGCGCTGCTTTTTAAGGTCAGTAACTTATTAATCGTGATCAGCCATCTGGACATCTATCTTTTATTAATTGCCAAGTTTAACTGATAGGATTTAGAATACGAAACACTGAGGTCCATTTATTTCTCCAGTGGAATGCCTGATTTATTGTTCTCACTTATAAGTTCAGTACACACATTGACATGAGCTCATTCTCACTCTCCTGGTTCTAGCAGTAGTTCAAAACCTGGCTATATTATTGCTGTAAGCTTAATAGTCCTTATGCTGAATTCCTGACATAATAAGCGTAGAGCATAAGCATCAAACATGTAAGACTTGTCCTTTAGTTGTGTATAGTATGTTAATACCCAGTACTTGCAAACATGAGCGCAGGTGTTGGCCGACAACCTTGATGTTCCTTGTCGACTAGTTAAAGGAAGGCAGTACACTGGATCAGATGACGGAGCCTTGAACATTGTGAAATTGAATGATGGAAGGTACTTAGCAATTCTTGACACATTCGTTCTGATACACCACTTTAGAAATGGGAAAAAAATCGTAAGATTTATGCTTTATATTTTTCAGGGAGTACATTGTCGATCTCATGTCAGATCCTGGTACTCTTATTCCTTCAGATGGTGCAGACTTGGGTAAAGAATTTGAAGAGAGTTCCTTTGCAGATAATCACCATGGTGATAAAGATGACGACAACACTCAGTTGGGGTCTTCTGTTAGTGAAGCTTCAACTCCTATGTACGGTTCCTTCGAAAACGAGTCAAAAGGATCCACACCTACCAATGCTGGGCACTCGGACCCGTATGGGGCAGTAACTGGACAGAGTCGTAACCAAGGATCTTTGCAATCAAGTTCATACGGGGAACTATCAGTTGGCTCACATGCAAGTGAAAATTTTCCTGTTATCCATGAATCTAGAAGTACTGACCCTGACCCTAACGGGGCTGTGAAGAACAAAGAAAAGACGATTGCAGTAAATAAGTCAAGTTCACCTTCGTCCTCTGCGGTGGGCAGCTCTCCAGCTGTACGGAGGACAAAGGTGAAAGATGTCTCAGAGTATATGATTAGTGCTGCAAAAGATAACCCCCAGTTAGCTGAGAAAATTCATGCTGTATTACTAGAAAATGGAGTTGTGCCACCGCCTGATTTGTTTTCAGAAGAATCTAAGGAACAGCCAAAGGACCTAATTGTGTATGACACATCTCTGTTTCAAACAAAAGGTGAAATGATAAAGAGGATGAATGAGCTTGAATCCACATCACATGATGAAGGTCCTTCGTGGCCATCTCATCCTGTACATGAACACCAAACAAAGGCTGTTCCTTATCGGATGCCTCTGGATCTTAAACCTGTCCAGGGAATGGGTGTTTATCAACCCCCGAATTTCCATGATAACACTAATCCCTCTTTGCCTCTGTATGAACCATCTGCGCTTGCCCGGGAATATCCATTTCAACTTATAAAGCAAATGCCTGTTACAGCTGCTGCCGTTGCAACTGCTGCAGTGGTTGCATCCTCAATGGTTGTTGCTGCAGCTAAATCTAACAGTGATATTAGACTAGATGTGCCTGTTGCTGCTGCTGCCACTGCTGCGGCAGTTGTTGCCACATCCGCTGCTGTTAAGCAATACGAATACTTGGAGCCTGGTTGTCAGTTGTTTAGCTTGCCAAGTTCGTCAGAGGCAAATGGACCAGTCCATAGAGTTGGACATGACTTCTGGAATAAAGATCAGCTGGAAATTGATCATGGACAAGAAAATTCCCTTGAGCATGGAGATGCTTTGGTTGACGTGCCTCACGAAGCTGAAAGGATTTCTGACAAGTCAATTGGCACAGAGAGTGTAAGATCTGATATAGCTATGGATGATGTAGCAGAGTTCGAGATACAATGGGAAGAAATTACTCTGGGAGAACGTGTTGGGCTAGGTACAATATCTCGATCCGTAAATTATTTGTATTTTTTACTCTGCTAAATTATTCAGGAGACATGGTTTTCCCAAGAAATGAAGAAAACATACCCTGAAATAATGTTGTAGTCTTTTGAACAATAAAATAATGTTGGATTGTATTTTCTTTTTCCATTTTCTCTTTCGTACTTCAAGACATGGCTTTCCCATGGAACAACATGAAGCTGAATGTTGTATTCTAATATGTACCTTTTTCAACTAACAGCTTTTTCTTTTGTGCCTCAGGATCTTTTGGAGAAGTGTATAGAGGGGAATGGCATGGAACAGTAAGTTTTCATTTAAATTGGTCAACATGTTTCAAAATTATCACCAAGTTGGAATAATGTGTTTACACTTGTTGTCTAATGGGGTTAACTTCAATCAAGAAAAAAGTGAGGTTCTTATATCATAGTAACGTATTGCTTACTATCAATATGAAGTCTAACTTTTCGACCGTAGAACTTAGCAACGGCGAATCATCTTCTTCACTTCAACACCCAACTCTTGTTACACATTGCACCTAGACACCTGAGTGTAATTCAGGCACCAAATCATATTCTCTGATAATGTAATCATGGATGCCTCGTGCAGTGATTGTATTTCGGTACATGCCATTCCGCTGAGACACAGGCTGTTCCTCTGGTTTCCTTTCAAGGCCCCCATCAACACCGTGATAACATGGCCAACAAGACTTGGGTGTGCAGCTGGATATATCTACCACATCATGCTTCGCTATGATAGTGCCCAGAGTCCAACAATAACTGTCTTTGAACCACTTGGCTTCATGCTCGCCCACCATCGGTGTTACTTTGAGAACATGGTGCACACGCTAGCAGCAACGCTATGTGAATCTTCTTTCCCTTTTGTTGTGCTGGCTGTGCCCTTCACCTGTGAAGGCATTGAATATGCTTATCTTTGGTAACCGATCACTGCACCTGGCCAATATCATTCGGCAAATGTATGATCAGTTGCAGCTCTGGACTTCAAGACAAGTGAAAACTATCTCCTGTCGATGCAAGCTTGGGCTATCTGCTTAACGACAACTACTTGTTTTTGTTGCTTGTCATGGCCTGTTTTCCTGTCTGCTGTTGCTTTTGCTTCACTTCTGCTTTTGATCCTCTCTGCTTTGTAGGGGTGTTTGGTTAGGCTTATTTCTGGCTTTTGGCGGCTTATAAGCCACAAGCACCTAAATAGGTTCTTTTAATTTTGGCTTTTGGCTTATAGCATCATGCAACTATATCCAGTCAAAAGCCAAAAGCCTTATTTAGGTACTTTTGTGGCTTGTAAGCCAAAATCCAAAAGCCAGAAATAAGCCCAACCAAACAGCGCCTTTCTCAATAGTTGTTTTCAGTATACTGATAAGGTAGTGTGTTCTACCTTTTGCCTCAAGTAATAATCAATTAATCATGGATCAATTAAGATTTTCTTCTAGTTCCCGTCCCTTAATCAAATACCATGTTGCCCACTTGAACTGTCAGATGCTTGGGAAATAATTAGTGAAAGTCAAAAAATAACATGGCACAAAATTAGTTAATTTGGTTAACATGAATATCCTTCCCTGTTTAACTCTTTTTTCCTTTGGATCCTTAAAATGTTTCTGGCTACCATTTTGGTAATGTTCCTTTTTGCATTGTACTAATATGTTCCTCTTCTAGGAAGTTGCAGTCAAGAAATTTCTGCAACAAGATATTTCAAGTGATATTCTGGAAGAATTAAAAGCTGAGGTATATTAAATTTTCTGTAACTCAAATGTCCAAAGATTACATAATGGATTTTTTTATAGATTTATTACTGTTGGGCTACTTTTGTAATGAGAATGTACAAATTATTATTGTGTCCCGAGACGGTCATAAGGATTTAAACCTTCACACTTCTTTCATTTGGCTGATGTTAATTTCTTGTATAGTACATCTGAAATACATATGGCTGAGTTGATAAGATCTGATTATACATATGTAGCCTGTGGCAACAGTATCTTATTCACTATATCAAGTTCACGCTACTGATAATTATTTAAGACCAGTCCATTGAGCTCCAACCCCAAATACAATTTCCGTTCAATAGAAGCCGTATAACTTTCACGATTTTATTTGAAAATAGGGATTTCATTGCTCTCACTTGTTTTCCTGCCGTCTTCAACTTTTATGAGTAAAACAGCAGTAAAACACACATGGAGATGTACTACACTTAACATGTTTTTGACATTCTTTGCTGTACAGGTGCGAATAATGAAGCGATTGCGGCATCCCAATGTTGTTCTTTTTATGGGCGCTGTCACTCGTGCACCTAATCTTTCTATCTTGACTGAATTTCTTCCAAGGTAAGCTTTACCCCCTTGATGCATTTTTAGTCTTTTTATGCAAATATTTCTAAATTTATTTTTTTCGAGAAAACGGCAAAACGCAATGACATTCCGTTTCATTTCATTGCAAAGAAGAGTTAGTTACAAATGTTAGCCTCCAAGGGGACTTACAGATACATGAAATCAGTGCACATCCCAGTCTGTGGGTAAGATAGCACGAAGGCCAGCCGCACCGGCTCTCGCCCAAAGCGTCGCTTCTACCCTAAACTGCTCACACACGCGCTGGACCGTAGGCCTTTCTCCCTCAAAGACGCAAGCGTTTCGGTGCTTCCAGATCAACCAGGGGATGAGCAGCGTCACAGTGGCAAGACCCTTGCGTATTTGCTTCGGAGTTGCTTGCCTCGCCATGATCCACCATTCGCTGAGCGTGAGCTCATTGTCAGGTGGTCTGCAGGTGAGCCTGAGCAATGCCAGGGTGTCGTGCCAGACATGCCTCGATAAGGGGCATGCTAGCAGTAGGTGCCGCATCGATTCCGGTTCCTGGTCGCAGAGGAGACATCTGGGGTGATGCTGTAGGCCGTGTCTCTGCAGTCGCTCTGCTGTCCAACATCGGTCCTTGTAAGCAAGCCAATGGAAGAACTTGACTCGCGGCGGTGCCCATGATCTCCAGATCAGCCTCCATGCACCGCAGGTTTTGGAACCTTGGAACATGCTCAGGTAGCAGGTCTTGGCGGAATATGTGCCGCTAGCGTAACAGACAGATTGTACCTTAATACTTCCACATGTTGGTTTCGAACTCACGCTCTTTGAAAAATAGGGATACTTGCTCATAGAAGCAGCTAATTCACAGTAGGTAACAGCAAATACAGAGGTGGTATGTAACAGAAAATACAGAAGTGAATGTGAAAGAATATTTGAAAATTGATGTACGTTGCAGGACCAGACTGAGACAACAAAAAGATGTAGGCATATTAGCTACATATATACTTGTTCCGAGTCACAATTTAGTTTTTTTTACAATCTGCATCAGTCACATTTTAAGGTTTGATCATGTATAAAGAAATATTCAGCAGCACCAAACTGATGGTCAAAGTGTCATCTGGAATACCATTAGGGGTGTGCAAAATCTCACACCGTACAAACCGTGGAAACCGGCTAGAGTGGACCTAGTTCATCTCCTTCATAAAATCAATCCCAACTTCCACGTGATATGTAACAGGAAATACAGAAGTGAATGTGAAAGAATAGTTGAAAATATGTAACAGGAAATATAGAAGTGAATGTGAAAGAATATTTGAAAACTGATGTACGTTGCAGGACCAGGACCAGACTGAGACAACAAAAAGATGTAGGCATATTAGCTACATATATACTCGCACCGAGTCACAATTTAGTTTTTTTTTACAATCTGCATCAGTCACATTTTTAGGTTCGATCATCTATAAAGAAATATTCAGTAGCACCAAACTGATGGTCAAAGTGTCATCTGGAATACCATTAGGGGTGTGCAAAATCTCACACCGTACAAACCGTGGAAACTGGCTTGAGTGGAGCTAGTTCCTCCTTCACAAAATAAATCCCAACTTACAGTTTAGTGCAAAAAAATGAACAACTGCCTCTGATCCATAATATACGTCGAGCCTTTAGTTCAAATTTGTTCACTCCGACACTTATGGATCGGAGGGGGTAGCAAAAACCGGTTAAACCGTGAGACCGTTTTTGCCCACCCCTCAATACCATGTCTGTGTCCAGAAGGACTTTATCACGACTCTGAGGGAGTAATATCTTTAAGCTTTCTTCAGGTTTTGGTTGTCATGATCTTACTATTTGATCTATAGGTTTTTGGACTTGTTGACTACCAATGCTAACTGTGATACTGACAATGCAGAGGTAGTTTGTTCCGGTTGATCCGTCGCCCCAACAACCAATTGGATGAAAAAAAACGTATAAGGATGGCACTTGATGTGGTATGCCTGGGTCTTTGTTATCCTAGTTCACTCATGTGAAGAATGTTGGGCTGAATTTGACAAATCTTTTCTAACTTGCTGCTTGGATCTTATTTGCCACAGGCCCGCGGTATGAATTATTTGCACAACTGCACCCCTGTAGTAGTTCATCGAGATTTGAAGTCTCCAAACCTACTTGTTGACAAGAATTGGGTAGTCAAGGTAATAAGCAGGTCCCGCCAACAGTGATATGTTTTTGATTCTTTGTGGCATTTCTGCCTGTCTAACCATTTTCATCTTGTTATTGTTTAGGTTTGTGATTTTGGTTTATCACGTATAAAGCATGATACCTTCCTTTCCTCAAGATCCACAGCTGGAACAGTAAGCTTGCTTCTGATTATCTTTAATCAAACTTTTTTACCTGTATGAGAATAAGAAACTTTTTTGTTAGAAAAGCAGGAAGATATATACAGATTATGTGTTGGTTCTGCTTTTTGTGTGGACTTATTTATTTCACTTTGTGCTTGCTGACCTTTGCTGCACTAGACTTATTTTATAACCTGCTGGGGTAGCTGTGGAAATAGAAGCAAGTTGATTAGCAAACGTAAGTATAGGAAAAAGTAATGCTAGTAGACTCGATTTTAGTGATTGGCGCAACTATAGCTTGATGGGTTAAGAGAAGGTTGACTTGTAGGCCAGGTCCAGAAGCATATATTCAGGACTCTTTAAACTTGCATATATTTGTGAGGAAAAAAGGCCTCTAGTCCTGAAAGTGCTAGATTGCATTGAATGGGTTTGGATGGTACACCACAGATCTAGGGGGAAGCCTACAAAAGGTAAATATGTTACATAAGGGCTTCTTTTTATTACACAAAAGAACCTGAATAAAAGCTAAAGCACAAGTTGATTCCTGTGTAGTTGATTTTGCATATTGATTCATCATTTGGTTACGCATAGTTACTAGTTACTCTACGGGTATATTTGCATTCCTGTAGGTCTGGGACTGACACGGATTGGAAGAATGGTCAGATAATGAAATATCAGTAGATGAACAAGAACAAGCAGCCTTGATATGGCAATTTTCTCATAGGTGCTCAGGCACAGCTGTTTTAACTGGTCCCTGACTTTGTATACTGTACTATGGTCAAGCTAGCAATGCATTTTTGATCTAGAACTTTGCTATTCTCGCATCTCGGTACTCTTAAGCATAGAAGTTTGCTGATCTCGTAATTGGTTCTAGGTTAAATACTACTACAGGTTACTGACCACCTGCATCAATTGCAGGCTGAGTGGATGGCACCAGAAGTACTTCGAAATGAACCATCGGATGAGAAGTAAGTTCTTATGTTGCTCTCTCATTTGTGTGCTTTTACCTTACTTTATTTGACAAATGATTTGTTTACCCTTCAATACATTGCAGATGTGATGTTTTCAGCTATGGGGTTATATTATGGGAACTTTGTACTTTGTTACAACCATGGGAAGGTATGAATCCCATGCAAGTTGTTGGAGCTGTTGGTTTTCAGCAACGGCGTCTTGACATTCCAGCCGGCGTGGATCCCACCGTAGCAGAGATAATAGAGAAATGCTGGCAGACGTTAGTATGCTTTAACTTGCTATGTTTTTTTACTGAACATATACATCATTATCTAATAGAATATTATTGTTTCTACCATCGAGATATTCTAGAGTATTTTGCTGCAACATGCTAGTCCCTTGGTCTTGTGTATTTTGCTAGTCGCGTCATAGTTACACTAGCAACCATGCACATGCAATGCACGTTTCTCGCGATATATGCATTGGAACTATACAAACTATGTGAAAACTGAAAACCCATACTTTCTTAAACATTCAAACTAAAAAACTGAGCTACTGGTGAGAGATGTATTTAAGATTGAGTTTGAATGCTTCACCCACTAATTCGAACTTTAGTATTTTTTTCTAAAAGCGCACTTATCATACGTAACGAAAAGCTTGTCTGCTTTTTTACACTAGAAAAGAGCCTAGTTGCCTGCAAACATTATGTTTCTCTTTCTGTTGCTTCATATACAGCAAAGTTTTAGATGACACATTAACTGGGGTAATTGAATTTCCAAGTTTGTTGTAATTTGCTAGTTTCCATTTTACAGAAGTCAAAATCTTGTAAACTTGTTCAGATAACATATTTCTCTTTCTTCTTGCATGATATATTGTTAGAAGTTCCTATAATATTTGCACCTGTATAAAATGGTGCAAGCAAAGGAAGCCACTCTGAAATTCACATTGAATTTATAGATTACCCCACTCTATGCCATACTTGGTATATAAATTAGTCATTACTATAATACATTATTATCTGATAGTAATGACTGGTAACCATAGCCATGCTTTAACAAAGTGGTACTCCATCCGTTTCATTGAGTAAGGCGTATAAATTTAGTCAATATTCAATATCTTCTAAGTTTGACCAATGTTATAATCAATGTTAATAGATCCACCATAAAATATATTTTCAAAAATACTTATTTAATGTTGTAGATATTGATATTTTCTTCTATATATTTGGTCAATCTTAGTAGGCCTTGACTTTTGACTAAATTTATATGTCTTATTCATTGGAACGGAGGTACATTACATGTTACTGTTTTGAGTGTAGATTAGCCATGCTGTTTATTACCTTTCTTCTGTCTTTATCAGTCATATCATCATATGTCTCCAACTTGTGATTCTTATGTTCTCTGCCTTTTTATCAGTCTTATATTATTTCTTCAACTTATTTTCATATAAGCATATGGTCTCAATTATATATTTTTATTTTGTCTGATTGTAGAGACCCAAAGGTACGTCCATCGTTTGCAGAGATCATGGTTGCCTTAAAACGGGTATTGAAAAATTTGTCTGCCAACCAACCAAGAAGACAGAGAGTACAGGTAACGGATGAATAAGGAAAAAAATTGGAGATGAATATCAGGTGACAAAACAAACAAAAACGAATGCATTGGTCTCTCCTGCTTCCAGCAGCTGCCCATCTGTAACTACACCATTTTTTGTATAGCAACAAATTCGGTGATGGAAAAGGTGAAATTTTGGTCGTTTTGCCCTCCAATTACAGCTGTAAATTTCCATTGAAACTGGCAGAGACCTTCACAGCATTACTGCTTCAGTCCATTCGTGGGGTGAAAGGGAAAGTGAAGGAAAAAAAAGGAGAGCAAATCCCAGGAAACTTGCTGCAAAACAATGATGTTCGACAAAGCCATCTGAGCTCACACATCAGTGTCGGTGTGTCAGGTAGAATGTGATCCTCCTTTGTTTGGTCATGCCTTATGTCCTCCACCCAAAGCTGGCTGATTCATGTTCAAGATACCATTCTAATGTTATTCAACAGAAGATCCTATTGATACTTCACCTTGCGCATCAAGAGGTACCCTGGCAGGGCCTTGTGTATATCACACCATGGCAATTCGTCAGAATTGGCGGTTAGACTGCGAAAAAAAACTGTTGATGTACTAAAAAAATCGCAACTCTTTACAGTGGCAGTTTTGACTCTTCTATTTTCTTTCTTTTTTCTCATTTGTTGCTGTAACAAGTGTACAAAAATATCGTATAGAGTAGAGTGCTAATTGATTCTTTGCTACTCATGAACTATATGCATTTACCACTGAAAGTAGGTGCCAAAGGTGCACTCCAACAAGTTGCTACATTTCTCTATTTTTCCTAAATGCTCATATTTGCAATAACAGCCGTGCTCAGGCAGTTGGGTTGCTCCTAGTTGTCTTCGTCATGACTCACGGCGGAAGACAGAGAGATCTGCCGCTGTAACTTTGCATATTGTGGACGCAGTAAAACTGTTACTCCCACCGTACAGTTTTACAAGACGTTTAAATCATTTTATAGGTTCACTCATTGTATCTAATCAATTTACTCACTTTTGTTTTTTATCTAATCAATTTGTGATGTGTAAGTTCACTCTTTTTGTTTTGCATCTAGTCTACTTTAAAACTGTCGAAAACGTTTTATATTAGTGAACGGAGGGAGTACATCCTAGAACCGTGGAAATGTGTGTTCATCTCTGCCAGCCTAAGTGCATTTTTAGGGCTCGACCCAAACGGACAATTTGCGTCATCGTGGAGAAAAAGTGCCTCCAGAAGGGTGGTTTTATTTGTGGGACCGATGCATTTGCGGACCAGTAATACGCTTGGAATGCGTTGAGGAGGACAGGTTTGTCTGTCCGTGCGCCCGAACCCACATGTCACCCTCTCCCACGTCTTCTCTCTCCTTCCATCTTCCTCTACATGGCGACGCGTAGGCCGACGAGAGCGCGAGGGCGGTGACGGTGGATCCAGGGTTGCTCTACTCGCACAACAGTGATGGTGTGGGCTTTTCAGATGCTTCGGGAGTGCACACGGGAGAGCACCCTCTACACGGTGCGGCTGCTCGCAGCGCTCTGACGCATGCTGCTGATCCCGCGGCCATCCTCCACGCGCGCCGTCATGGCCGCCGCGCTCGTCAACCTCTCCCTCAAGCTGGCGAACAAGGTGAGGTGATTTAGTCAGGCGACGGCTCAGCTCCTCCGGAGGCGCGCGAGTACACGACGGCTGTGCTCTTTGGGCTAACGGAGGAGAACCACGCCGCCATCGGCGCGGTTTTGCCTCTTCTTGTCCTCCTCACTCCCTCGCCTAGCACCCGCGTGCGCGACGCCGGGGTGGCGGTTGATACGTCTCCAACGTATCTATAATTTCTTATGTTCCATGCTAGTTTTATGACAATACCTACATGTTTTATTCATACTTTATATCGTTTTGATGCATTTTCCGGAACTAACCTATTAACAAGATGCCAAAGTGTTAGTTCCTGTTTTCTGCTGTTTTTGGTTTCAGAAATCTTACACAGGAAATATTCTCGGAATTGGACGAAATTAATGCCCACGATCTTATATTTCACGGAAGCTTCCAGAGAGCCGAGAGGGACCGGAGGCCCCCCCACCCCACACACATGGCGCGCCAAAGGGGGGCGCGCCTATGGGGGGCCACCCTGGCTCCGATGCCGCCCTTCCGCCTATATTCTCTCGCCTCGAAAACCTAAAAACATAAGCCACGAGACGAGAAAAGTTACGCAGCCGCCGCCATCGCAAAGCCAAGTTCGGGGGACAGGTCGCACGCCGCCGGGACGGGAATTGCCCCGGAATCCATCTCCATCGACATCACCGCCATCTTCATCGCGCTGCTCCCATGATGAGGAGGAGTAGTTCTCCCTCGTTTGGGGCTTACTGTAGCTATGTGGTTAATCTCTCTCTCCCATGTACTTCAATACAATGATCTCATGAGTTGCCTTACATGATTGAGATCCATATGATGAGCTTTGTAATCTAGATGTCGTTATGCTATTCAAGTGGATTTTACTTATGTGATCTTCGGAGACTCCTTGTCCCACGTGTGTAAAGGTGATAGTGTGTGCACCGTGTGGGTCTCTTAGGCTATATTTCACAGAATACTTGTTCACTGGGTTATGATTTGAGTTGGATGTCTCAATGAAATTGTGGTGTGTTAGTACCTCCTATGAATGCTCACAGTGATAGCGTGGGGTGTTTATTAGTACTTGGGAATACATCTTTAAGGTTTGCTTTTGCAGCCCTACATGGTGAATTAGTGTTCGTTATCCCGCCAGAGAGTAATTCAGAATAGCATAGTGAAGTGCTTATATTTATATTCAATTATGATTGCAATGTTGAGAGTGTCCACTAGTGAAAGTAGGATCCCTAGGCCTTGTTTCCAAATACAAACATCGCTTGTTTCTTTTTTTGCATCTTTACTTCCCAATATTACCACCATCTATACCACCGTGTTTTACTATCTCTTCACCGAACTAGTGCACCTATACATCGACAAGTGTATTAGGTGTGTTGGACACAAGAGACTTCTTGTATCTTAATTGCGGGGTTGCTTGAGAGGGATATCTTTGACCTCTACCTCCCGAGTTCGATAAACCTTGGGTGATTCACTTAAGGGGAACTTGTCGTTCTACAAACCTCGCTCTTGGAGGCCCAACACTGTCTACAGAATAGAAGCGTGTAGACATCAAACTATTTTCGGCGCTGCTGGGATCGAAAGAAAAGTTACACCAGAGAATTGCCTCCCACGGCAACAAGCTTTTTCCGCGCTGCCGGGAGGGTAAAAGGTATTCACATCCTCCGACTACTAAGATATTTCCTAGCACTGTTGCCGGTGTGTGAGTGCTCGAAGCTATCTCCTTTAGATCCTGCAATTATATCTTTTTGTTTCTTGTTTTTATTTTCACTAGTTAGGCTTAATGGAAAACAACAAAAATATTAGAGATCTTTATACTCCCTCTGTTCCTTTCTATAGTGCCTATAGATTTTTGGCATTTGTTTCACAATATAAGGCTGTAGCTTGGCTTTTTTTCAATTGCCCCCTCCACCGGTCAACTCCCACACGACATGCATGAAAAAATCCATACAAAATAGGAAACAATTAATTGAGATTCCTAATGCATGGCCCCAAGGATTTCTTAGATTTAGGAAGCAATGTTTTCTTTCCTTAATTAAACTTGGCTGCACATATATGGAGAGTCAACCAGAGAGATTAGTGGGATTTGTTATGGTAAGTTAGGAAGTTATCGATTTCCCTAATTTTAGTCTGATCTCAAATCGTTCAACCAAGGGGTCTTGTGTAAAAAATACTCTTGCGCTAATTTCCGTGCCAAAAATCTATAGGCACTATAGAAAGGAATGGAGGGAGTAGTATTTATCTTGAGTTAGGACAGGAGGTGTTTGAAGAGAAAATTAAAAAAACCTATGGAACTTTATATGCATGCTAATGGCAATGTTATTAGTATGAATGCTTTGAACACCATTGTTGCTAATGCTATGGAAAATTCTAAGCTTGGGGAAGTTGGTTTTGAGGAGCATGATATTTTTAGTCCCCCAAGTTTTGAGGAGAAAATTTACTTGATGATACTTTGCCTCCCATTTATGATTATTATAATTATAGTGGTATTTTGGTGCCACCTACTATGGAGGATAAAGGTTATTATGATTATACCATGCCTGCAATTTATGATGATTACAATGATGAATATGATATTTTAGTCCACCTACTATTGAGGAGAAAATTAATTATGATTACAATATGCCTCCTATATATGATGATTATGGTGATGAGAATAATAATGATAGCTATTTTATTGAATTTGCTCCCACTATAATTAATAGTAATGACTATGCTTATGTGGAGAGTAATAATTTTATGCATGTAGCTCATGATAAGAATGTTTCATGTGATAGTTATATTGTTGAGTTTGTTCATGATGCCGAAAGTTATTATGAGAGAGGGAAACATGGTTATATGCATCTTAATAATATTAAGTTTCCCCTCTTTATGTTGAGAATCTTGAAGTTACGCTTGTGTTGCCTTTCTATGCTTGTTGCATTATGCTTACATGACTTGTTTACTTACAAGATTCCTTTTCATAGGAAATGGGTTAGGCTTAAATGTGTTTTGAATTTGCTTCTTGATGCTCTCTTTTACTTCAACTCTTATTTCTTGCGCGAGCATCATTAAAATGTGAGCCCATCTTAATGGCTATAAAGAAAGCACTTCTGGGAGATAACCCATGTCTTTATTTTGCCTGTTTTGTTGTGTCTTGGAAGTTGTTACTACTGTAGCAACCTCTCCTTATCTTTATTTTATTGCATTGTTGTGCCAAGTAAAGTCTCTAATAGAAGGTTGATGCTAGATTTGGATTCCAGAAATGATTTCTACCACACGAATTTGAGATCTCTCAGAGAAGAATAAAAAAATCATTTACATGCGTGATCCAGATATGTACGCAACTTTCATTAGTCTTGAGCTTTTTCATCTCAGCCTGTTAAGTACCTCTAAAAAATTTGTCTTTACAGACTGTTCTGTTTTGACAGATTCTGCCTTTTATTTCGCATTGCCTCTTTTGCTATGTTGAATGAATTTCTTTGTTCCATTAACTTTCAGTAGCTTTGGGCAATGTCCAGAAGTGTTAAGAATGATTGTGTTACCTTTGAACATGTGAATTTTCGATTATGCACTAACCCTCTAATGAGTTTGTTTTGAGTTTGGTGTGGAGGAAGTTTTCAAGGATCAAGAGAGGAGGATGATACAATATGATCAAGAAGAGTGAAAAGTCTAAGCTTGGGGATGCTCCCGTGGTTCATCCCTGCATATTTCAAGGGGTGTTTGTTTGGGCTTTCCTTGGCTTTTCAGTAGAAAAAGCCATCCAAACGAACCAAACGGGGTGGCTGTGCTGTGGGCTTTGGCAAAGCCGAAGAACTAAATAGGCATACATGGAAAAGCACCTTCGGAGGTGCTTCGTGCTGCTTCCCGCAGCTTTCCCACTTAAAATCCAACCGGTATAGCACCTTGCCCTTGTTGTTCTGCGTATTTACAGGAAACTGCCATCAAGCCTGGCAGCTTTACTTGCGTCCGAGTCGATCGATCACGTGGCGGCTTGTTTCAGTGCATCAGGTCAAGTCAACGTGTGTACAGCTAACCAACTGCAGGAGCCGCGCGATTGATTTTCCTATTCCACGTACCGTGTGCGTTGATGCAGGTGTACGAGTACGTACATGTGACGTTTGGTTTTTGCTAGCAGCACGATGTTGACTTGCAAATGTGTGCCTGAATGAAAAAAAAAAGGTATTCATGAATTAAGATAGGGCCTTGAGCACGTACCGTGCTATTTTTTTTTAGCAAATGTAAACTTTGGTGAATCTTTAAACATGTGCTAAATGAATAAGAAACTATCTTCAATCCGGCCAATAAAAGTATTCTAATTATTTCATTTCTTTATCATAATGTATGTGATGTTAATTTTACATGTTCTTGGAACTTTGGGGTATTTCAGACAATTCATGCGTTCACAGCCAGTTAAGTTGCCAAACAGTGAAACTCAAAACAGCAGCTTCTTCTGCACAGCAGCTTTTCCACACAGAACCTGACCCGACCAACACAAACAAACAGGCCCTCAAGCATCTAAGCTTGGGGATGCCCAAGGCATCCCCTTCTTCATCGACAACTTATCGGTCACTCTGAAACTATATTTTTATTCTTCCACATCTTATGTACTTTACTTGGAGCGTCGTGTGCTTTTATTTTCATTTTGTTATCTTAGTTCTCTCGAATAAATTCATGCTTATGTGGGAGAGAGACACATTTTTCATATGAACACTGGTGTTCTTAGCTTTACTTTTAATGTTCATGGCGAAGGTTGAAAACGCTTCGTTCATTGCTATTTGGTTGGAAAAGAAAATGCTTCATGTGGTAATTGGTATATTGTCTTGAATAATTTGATACTTGGCAATTGTTGTGCTCAAATAGATCATGTTTAAGCTCTTGCATCATGTACTTTGCACCTATTAATGAAAAACTACCATAGAGCTTGTTGAAATTTGGTTTGCATGATTGCTCTCTCTAGAGTCTAGATATTTTCTGGTGAAGTGTTTGAACAACAAGGGAGACAGTGTAGAGTCTTATAATGCTTGCAATATGTTCTTATGTAAGTTTTGTTGTACCAGTACATACTTGTGTTTTCTTCAAACAACCTTGCTAGCCAAATCCTTGTACTGAGAGGGATTACTTCTCGTGCATCCAAAACCTTGAGCCAAAACCTATGCCATTTGTGTCCACCATACCTATCTACTATGTGGTATTTCTCTGTCATTCCAAAGTAAATTACTTGAGTGCTACATTTAAAATTTCATTCTGTGTCTTTGCAATATATAGCTCATGGGAAAATAGCCTTAAAAACTATTGTGGTATTGAATATGTTGCTATGTATCTTATTTCTTATAAGTTGCTTGTTGAGCGGTAACCATGTTTCGGGGACGCCATCAACTACACACTTTGTTGAATATCATGTGAGTTGCTATGCATGTTCGTCTTGTCTGAAGTAAGGGGGATTTATCATGATCAAATGGTTTGAGTATGCATATTGTTAGAGAAGAACATTGGGCCGCTAACTAAAGCCATGAATCATGGTGGAAGTTTCGGTTTGGACATTAATCCTCAATCTCTTATGAGAATATTATCTGTTGTTGAATGCTTATGCATTAAAAAGGAGTCCATTATCTGTTTTCTATGTTGTCCCGGTATGGATGTCTAAGTTGAGAATAATCAAAGCGAGAAATCCAATGCGAACTTTCTCCTTAGACCTTTGTACATGCGGCATAGAGGTACCCCTTTGTGACACTTGGTTGAAACATATGTAATGCAATGATAATCCATGTAAATCCAAGCTAATTAGGACAAGGTGCGAGCACTATTGGTATTCTATGCATGAGGCTTGCAACTTATAGGATGTCTTATGCATAACACATATGAATTATTACTACCGTTGACAAAATTGTTTCTATGTTTTCAAAATAAAAGCTCTAGCACAAAAATAGTAATCCATGCTTTGAATCACTTTATTCATCTCATATGCTTTACAATAGTATTGATCAAGATCATGTTGGTAGCATGTCACTTAAGAAATTATCCTTGTTATCGTTTACCTACTCGAGGGCAGTAGGAACTAAGCTTGGGGATGCTTGATACGTCTCCAACGTATCTATAATTTCTTATGTTCCATGCTAGTTTTATGACAATACCTACATGTTTTATTCATACTTTATATCGTTTTGATGCATTTTCCGGAACTAACCTATTAACAAGATGCCGAAGTGCCGGTTCCTATTTTCTATTTTTGGTTTCAGAAATCTTACAGGAAATATTCTCGGAATTGGACGAAATTAATGCCCACGATCTTATATTTCACGGAAGCTTCCAGAGAGGAGAGGGACCGGAGGGAGCCTGGGGGCCCCACCCCACATGGCGCGCCAAAGGGGGGCGCCCACATGGGGCCACCACTGGCGCCTCCGAGGCCGCCCTTCGGCTATATTCTTCCGCCTCGAAAACCCTAAAACATAAGCCACGAGACGAGAAAAGTTACGTGCCGCCGCCATCGCGAAGCCAAGTTCGGGGGACGAAGTCTCTGTTCCCGGGACGGGAATTGCCCGGAATCCATCTCCATCGACATCACCGCCATCTTCATCGCCGCTTGTCTCCCATGATGAGGAGGGAGTAGTTCTCCCCGAGGCCGAGGGCTTTACCGGTAGCTATGTGGTTAATCTCTCTCCCATGTACTTCAATACAATGATCTCATGAGCTGCCTTACATGATTGAGATCCATATGATGAGCTTTGTAATCTAGATGTCGTTATGCTATTCAAGTGGATTTTACTTATGTGATCTCCGGAGACTCCTTGTCCCACGTGTGTAAAGGTGACATGTGTGCACCGTGTGGGTATCTTAGGCTATATTTCACGAATACTTGTTCATTGGGTTATGATTTGAGTTGGATGTCTCTATGAAATTGTGGTGTGTTAGTACCTCCTATGAATGCTCACAAGTGACAGCGTGGGGTGTTTATTAGTACTTGGGAATACATCTTTAAGATTTGCTTTTGCAGCCCTACACGGTGAATTAGTGTTCGTTATCCCGCTAGAGAGTAATTCAGAATAGCATAGTGAAGTGCTTATATTTATATTCAATTATGATTGCAATGTTGAGAGTGTCTACTAGTGAAAGTAGGATCCCTAGGCCTTGTTTCCAAATACTGCAAACATCGCTTGTTTCTGTTTTACTATATCTTTACTTCCTGCAATATTACCACCATCTATACCACCTGTGTTTTACTATCTCTTCGCCGAACTAGTGCACCTATACATCGACAAGTGTATTAGGTGTGTTGGGGACACAAGAGACTTCTTGTATCTTAATTGCAGGGTTGCTTGAGAGGGATATCTTTGACCTCTACCTCCCTGAGTACTATTCATGAAAAGTCTTTGCCATATGATTCAGTTGTTTAATCATCATCATTACCATTGCTTTGAATCACTTCATTCATCTCATATGCTTTACAATAGTATTGATCAAGATCATGTTGGTAGCATGTAGCTTAAGAAATTATCCTTGTTATCGTTTACCTACTCGAGGGCGAGTAGGAACTAAGCTTGGGGATGCTTGATACGTCTCAAACGTATCTGTAATTTCTTATGTTCCATGCTAGTTTTATGACAATACCTACATGTTTTGTTCACACTGTATATCGTTTTGATGCATTTTCCGGAACTAACCTATTGACGAGATGCGAAGTGCCATGTTTTCTGCTATTTTTGGTTTCAGAAACTAGTAAGGAAATATTCTCGGAATTGGACGAAATCAACGCCACATCTTATAATTCCAAAGCTTCCCAGGGAGGGTCCGGAGGAGAGGCCCAGGGCCACCACACATGGTGGCGGCGCGGCCCAAAGGGGGCGCCCATTGTCTGGCTGCCCCGGCCCTCCCTCCGACTCCTCGCTATAAAAGCCTTCCTAACCTAAAAACTTCGGGAGAATAAGCCACGGTACGAGAAACCTTCCAGAGCCGCCGCCATCGCGAAGCCAAGATGCGGGGACGAAGTCTCTACCACGCCGGGACGGGGTAGTGCCCCGGAAGGCATCTCCATCGACACCACCGCCATCTTCATCACCGCTGCTGTCTCCCATGAGGAGGGAGTAGTTCTCCCTCGAGGCTAAGGGCTGTACCCGTAGCTATGTGGTTAATCTCTCTCTCATGTACCCCAATACAATGATCTCATGAATTGTCTTGCATAATTGAGATCCATATGATGAGCTTGGTATCACTATTAATCTATGTGCTACTCTAGTGATGTTATTAAAGTAGTCTATTCCTCCTTCATGATGTAAAGGTGACGGTGTGTGCATCATGTAGTTCTTGGCGTAGGTTATGATTGTAATCTCTTGTAGATTATGGAGTTAACTATTACTATGATAGTATTGATGTGATCTATTCCCCCTTTCATAGCTATTGGTTACGGTGTGTATACTATGTTAGTTCTCGGTCTAAATTGCAATGATCTATTATGCTCTAAAGGTTACTTAAATATGAACACCGAATGTTGTGGCGCTTGTTAACTCTGGCTTGAGGGAGCTCTTGTAGCCCTACACAATTAATGGTGTTTGTCATCCAACAAGAGAGTGTAGGGTGGTTTTATTATGTGATCAATGTTGAGAGTGTCCACTAGTGAAAGTATGATCCCTAGGCCTTGTTTCCAAATGCAATCATCGCTTATTTATCACTGCATCTTTACTTCTGCAATATTACTACCATCAACCGCACGCCACAAGCTATTTTCGCGCTACTATTGCTCATATTCATTCATACCACTTGTATTTCACTATCTCTTCGCCGAACTAGTGCACCTATACATCGACAAGTGTATTGGGTGTGTTGGGGACACAAGAGACTTCTTGTATCGTGATTGGGGTTGCTTGAGAGGGATATCTTTGAACTCTTCCTCCCCGAGTTCGATAAACCTTGGGTGATTCACTTAAGGAAACGGTCTGTTCTACAAACCTCTGCTCTTGGAGGCCCAACACTGTCTACGGGAATAGAAGCGTGCGTAGACATCAAGCTATTTTCTCTTGCCGTGGAGGTAAGGTAAAAGGCACTCATACTCCGGTCCAGGGTAACTAAGTTATTTTCTGTGCCGTTGTAAGTGCTCGAAGCTATTTCCTTTAGATCCTGCAATTGCATCTTTTTGTTTCTTGTTTACACTAGTTAGGCATAATGGAAAATAAACAAAGAGCTTTTTAGCTATTTCTGAGTTAAGACATGGATTGTTTGTGCGAAAATTAAAAAACCTATGGAATCTTATTTGCATGCTAGTAGCAATGATATTAGTATGAACGCTTTGAACACCATTGTTGCTAATGATATGGAAAATTCTAAGCTTGGGAAGCTGGTTTTGATGAGCATGACATTTTTAGTCCCCCAAGCATTGAGGAGAAAATTTACTTTGATGATACTTTGCCTCCTATTTATGATGATTATAATGATAGTGGTCTTTTGGTGCGCCTACTATGGAGAGTAAATTTTATTATGATTATACTATGCCTCCTACACTTGATGAGAATAATAATCATAGCTACTTTGTTGAATTTGCTCCCACTACAACTAATAAAATTGATTATGCTTATGTGGAGAGTAATAATTTTATGCATGTAGCTCATGATAAGAATGTTTCATGTGATAGTTATATTGTTGAGTTTGTTCATGATGCTACGAAAGTTATTATGAGAGAGGGAAACATGGTTATATGCATCTTAATAATATTAAGTTCCCCTCTTTATGTTTAGAATCTTGAAGTTGCGCTTGTGTTGCCTTTCTATGCTTGTTGCATTGTGCTTACATGACTTGTTTATTTACAAGATTCCTTTTCATAGGAAGTGGGTTAGGCTTAAATATGTTTTGAATTTGCTTCTTGATGCTCTCTTTTACTTCAACTCTTATTTCTTGCGCGAGCATCATTACAATCACTGAGCCCATCTAAATGGCTATAAAGAAAGAACTTCTTGGGAGATAACCCATGTTTTTATTTTGCTACTGTTTTGTTGTGTCTTGGAAGTTGTTACTACTGTAGCAACCTCTCCTTATCTTTATTTTATTGCATTGTTGTGCCAAGTAAAGTCTTTGATAGTAAAGATGATACTAGATTTGGATTACTGCGCAGAAACAGATTTCTTGCTGTCACAAATTTGAGTAGAATTCTCTGTAGGTAACTCAGAAAAATCTGCCAATTTACGTGCGTGATCCTCAGATATGTACGCAACTTTCATTCAATTTGAGCTTTTCATCTGAGCAAGTCCAGTGCCTCTAAAAAATTCGTCTTTACGGACTATTCTGTTTTGACAGATTCTGCCTTTTATTTCGCATTGCCTCTTTTGCTGTGTTGGATGGATTCGTTTGTTCCATTGACTTCCAGTAGCTTTGGGCAATGTCCAGAAGTGTTAAGAATGATTGTGTCACCTCTGAACATGTGAAATTTTGATAATGCACTAACCCTCTAATGAGTTGTTTCGAGTTTGGTGTGGAGGAAGTTTTCAAGGGTCAAGAGAGGAGGATGATATACTATGATCAAGAAGAGTGAAAGGTCTAAGCTTGGGGATGCCCCCGTGGTTCATCCCTGCATATTTCAAGAAGACTCAAGTATCTAAGCTTGGGGATGCCAATGCATCCCCTTCTTCATAATTTATCGGGTTTCTTCTATTGAACTATATTTTATTCACATCTTATGTACTTTACTTGGAGCGTCTGTGTGCTTTTATTTTTGTTTTGTTATTTTCATTCTCTGAATAAATTCATGCTCGTGTGGGAGAGAGACACGCTCCGCTTTTTCATATGAACACTGGTGTTCTTAGTTCTATTTTTAATGTTCATGGCGGAGTTGAAAACCGCTTCGTTAATTGCTACTTGGTTGGAAATAGAAAATGCTTCATGTGGTAATTGGTATAATGTCTTGAATAATTTGATACTTGGCAATTGTTGTGCTCATATAGATCATGTTTAAGCTCTTGCATCATGTACTTTGTACCCATTAATGAAGAACTACATAGAGCTTGTTAAAATTTGGTTTGCATGATTGGTCTCTCTAAAGTCTAGATATTTTCTGGTGAAGTGTTTGAACAACAAGGAAGACAGTGTAGAGTCTTATAATGCTTGCAATATGTTCTTATGTAAGTCTTGCTGTACCGGTTTATACTTGAGTTTGCTTCAAACAACCTTGCTAGCCTAAGCCTTGTATTGAGAGGGAATTCTTATCATGCATCCAAATCCTTGAGCCAAAAACTATGCCATTTGTGTCCACCATACCTACCTACTACATGGTATTTCTCTGCCATTCCAAAGTAAATTACTTGAGTGCTACCTTTAAAATTCTATTCTTTGCCTTTACAATATATAGCTCATGGGAAAATAGCCTTAAAAACTATTGTGGTATTGAAAATGTTGCTATGTATCTTATTTCTTAATAAGTTGCTTGTTGAGCGGTAACCATGTTTCTGGGGACGCCATCAACTTTTACACTTTTGTTGGATATCATGTGAGTTGCTATGCATGTTCGTCTTGTCTGAAGTAAGGGCGATTTTCATGATCAAATGGTTTGAGTATGCATATTGTTAGAGAAGAACATTGGGCCGCTAACTAAAGTCATGAATCATGGTGGAAGTTTCAGTTTGGACACAAATCCTCAATCTCTTATGAGAATATTATCTGTTGTTGAATGCTTAAGAATTAAAAGAGGAGTCCATTATCTGTTGGCTATGTTGTCCCGGTATGGATGTCTAAGTTAAGAATAATCAAAAAGCGAGAAATCCAATGCGAACTTTCTCCTTAGACCTTTGTATAGGCGGCATAGAGGTACCCCTTTGTGACACTTGGTTGAAACATATGCTATGCAATGATAATCCATGTAAATCCAAGCTAATTAGGACAAGGTGCGGGCATTATTGGTAATCTATGCATGAGGCTTGCAACTTATAGGATATCTTATACATAACGCATATGCTTTATTACTACCGTTGACAAAATTGTTTCTATGTTTTCAAAATGAAAAGCTCTAGCACAAAAATAGTAATCCATGCTTCCCTCTGCGAAGGGCCATTCTTTTACTTTATTGTTGAGTCAGTTTACCTACTTCTTTCTATCTTAGAAGCAAACACTTGTGTCAACTGTGTGCATTGATTCTTACATGTCTACTTATTGCACTTGTTATATTGCTTTATGTTGACAACTATCCATGAGATATACATGTTACAAGTTGAAAGCAATTGCTGAAACTTAATCATCCTTTGTGTTTCTTCAATGCTTTCTACTTTAAATCTATTGCTTTATGAGTTAACTCTTATGCAAGTCTTATTGATGCTTGTCTTGAAAGTACTATTCATGAAAAGTCTTTGCCATATGATTCAGTTGTTTAATCATCATCTTTACCATTGCTTTGAATCACTTCATTCATCTCATATGCTTTACAATAGTATTGATCAAGATCATGTTGGTAGCATGTCACTTAAGAAATTATCCTTGTTATCGTTTACCTACTCGAGGCTGAGTAGGAACTAAGCTTGGGGATGCTTGATACGTCTCAAACGTATCTATAATTTCTTATGTTCCATGCTAGTTTTATGACAATACCTACATGTTTTGTTCACACTTTATATCGTTTTGATGCATTTTCGGAACTAACCTATTGACGAGATGCCGAAGTGCGAGTTCCTGTTTTCTGTTTTTGGTTTCGAAATCCTAGTAAGGAAATATTCTCGGAATTGGACGAAATCAACGCCCAGTATCTTATAATTCCACGAAGCTTCCGAACACCGGAGAGGGGCGAGGAGAGGCCCAGGGCCACCACACATGGTGGCGGCGCGGCCCAAGGGCGCGCCGTTGCGGCTGCCCTGCACCCTCCGACCCGACTCTCGCCTATAAAATCCTTCGACCTAAAACTTCGGGAGAATAAGCCACGGCACGAGAAACCTTCCGAGCCGCCGCCATCGCGAAGCCAAGATCGGGGACGAAGTCTCGTTCGACGCCGCCGGACGGGGAAGTGCCCCGGAAGGCATCTCCATCGACACCACCGCCATCTTCATCAATGCTCTCCCATGAGGAGGAGTAGTTCTCCCTCGAGGCTAAGGGCTGTACCCGTAGCTATGTGGTTAATCTCTCTCTCATGTACCCCAATACAATGATCTCATGAATTGCCTTGCATAATTGAGATCCATATGATGAGCTTTGTATCACTATTAATCTATGTGCTACTCTAGTGATGTTATTAAAGTAGTCTATTCCTCCTTCATGATGTAAAGGTGACGGTGTGTGCATCATGTAGTGCTTGGCGTAGGTTATGATTGTAATCTCTTGTAGATTATGGAGTTAACTATTACTATGATAGTATTGATGTGATCTATTCCCCTTTCATAGCTATTGGTGACGGTGTGTATGCTATGTTAGTTCTCGGTCTAAATTGCAATGATCTATTATGCTCTAAAGGTTACTTAAATATGAACACCGAATGTTGTGGTGCTTGTTAACTCCGGCTTGAGGGAGCTCTTGTAGCCCTACACAATTAATGGTGTTTGTCATCCAACAAGAGAGTGTAGAGTGGTTTTATTATGTGATCAATGTTGAGAGTGTCCACTAGTGAAAGTATGATCCCTAGGCCTTGTTTCCAAATACGCAATCATCGCTTATTTACTGTTTTATGCATCTTTACTTCCAATATTACTACCATCAATCGCACGCCAGCAAGCTATTTTTCAGTCTTACTGCTCATATTCATTCATACCACTTGTATTTCACTATCTCTTCCCGAACTAGTGCACCTATACATCGACAAGTGTATTGGGTGTGTTGGGGACACAAGAGACTTCTTGTATCGTGATTGCGGGGTTGCTTGAGAGGGATATCTTTGACCTCTTCCTCCCGAGTTCGATAAACCTTGGGTGATTCACTTAAGGGAAACTTGCTGTTCTACAAACCTTCGCTCTTGGAGGCCCAACACTGTCTACAGGAATAGAAGCGTGCGTAGACATCATCGGGTCGAAACGAAAACTTTTGTGTTCGCCGGATAGGGGCGCGTTTGGTAGGCTGCATGCCCTTGGCTCGCATCGGCCCAGCTTTTTTCGGCCCGTTTGGTTTCCTGGTCCACGCCGCGTTGTTGCAGGAACCGGTTCTCAAAGCACCCTCGGGAAGGCCCTGGAGGAACGCCCGGTTCGACCGTTTCTAGCGAGCCACCCCCGTTTCGCGAAGTGGAGAACACGGCATCCTCGCAGAGCCACCGCGGGAGATGGCAGGAGCTCGCGCGGGACGGCGAAATCTCGGCGCCATGAATTCGGTCACCGCGCTTGAATTTTCGTCACCGTATATAGGGGCGGCTCTCACCGACAAATCCAAATCCCCCATTTCCCCCCATTTCGAGCTCATCCACCATCCCCGATCTAGCGACATGGCCGGCTCTACCTCACCCGCACGGTCGGCGAGGCTTGCGGCGGCCGGCTGTGGCGGCGGCTACTGACCGCGGAGGATGGTCATCTTCTTCGTGTGCGTCGATGACTTCGGTTGTGGTAAGCTTCTGCAAACCCTAGCCTTAGATCTAGATCTTATGGGTACACACCGGGGTCTGAACGAATCCATTCTAGGACATTCCTTCGTCGTCGCGGTGGAGGTTGTGGAGGTTTTCCAGTTCCATCGACTCTACGACGGGGACGGTGGTGCCGCATCTTCCACCGGGACGGTGGTGCGCATGCATCTTCCAGGACGGTGATGCGCATGCATCTCCGCCGGTTCCCGCTTCCCCTACCTGCGTGTGGCTCCTTTGACTGTAAGGCCGATCTTACCTACGTCGTTGTTCTTTGATGTGGTATTGGTAGTTCATAGATCTGCTAGTGCTTAAGGATTTCCATGTGGTAGTTCATTGATCTGCTAGTGTTTGTCATGTAGGCTATCATACCTTTGGGCTCCTCTGATCTGTCTGCGGCAAGTGTGAATGCTCAGCCATCTCTGATAGAAAGCAAACTAGCCATGGTTTGGAAACCTGAGCTATCAGAGTTTGTGCCTGTTGGTTCAGCTCGTCCGTAGCGGCGTCTGCTTCAACATGGGATTCAAGGAGCAGATGAAGAAGGTAGCCGCGGATATTCTTGCATTCCCCGGCGTACATGTCACCACTCTTCAGACATCAGAAACTGGAGGACGAAGTGGAGCGTCATCATGAAGATAAAATCCGATCGCATTCTGGACTGGAGCGAAGATGGTTGCTGCTTCTACGACGGTGACGAAGGGGCGGCGGACGAGTACATCCCGGTACGAATCCTCATTGAGCTCATGCATAGATCTGAAAGTATATACATGTCAATGTCGTCCGCATTAACAGGTGTTACTTGTCTACCGTAAGCTGCAGCCACCGGAGAGGAGGAGCTGGCTCAGGACCTGGCTCCGCAACCAGTTTCCTACTTAGTACTTCTGCTTCCTTCTCATGATCCGCTGATTTTGGGAGGTGATCTTGTATCCCTCCATTAGCTAGGACTTGCTACAATCTGATCCCCGATTTGTAATGATGAACTTGTTCGAGGTGGTATATACTAACCCCTCGTGACGAACCTCACGAAGTAGTTGCTTCGTTCGTGATGCATCGCCCACTAAGTAGTAGTTGCTGTGTGTTACCAGCATCTTTTCGATGAACTGAATCGATGTGTCTGTTATTCAGTACTGGGTAACCTCACCACTCTAAGTGAAGGGGTTACCACATCACTGAGCTATCTGCAACCAAACAGGCTGTGGGCTGCACGAGCAGGGAAGAAAGTACTGTTAACGGGCAACCAAACAATGGGGCCTGGGTTCCTTCTCCGGAACGCAAAAGGCCACACAGGCTACCAAACGACCCGCCAAAAGTGGTCCATGGCCCGTTCGTGACGCGCAGGGACTCCCATCTCGCTACCGTAATCATGCAGGAAATCTGCCCAGGCAACCAAAGACGTCCTTAATCCACTTTGTATATATTTAGGGAGCAATCAATCACCCTATGGAAGTGACAGTAGAGGCCTTCCAGCAAAAAAAAAAAAATGGTAGAGGCCAACCCTCACGATGGGTGCCACCGCGGGCCGTGCCATTTTCACCCGGTGCGACCGTGCGAGCGATCAGTCCGGGAGGAAACCATTCCATTTCCGTTGCCGCGCCTGCGTCCGTTGTCGGCTGTGCGTCTGCAACCAAGCGTCCAAGCCCCACCACCGCCCGTGTCTCGGTCACCCAGTCGCCAGTCCCACCGTCCAGCCGCGCATGCGCATCCCGCCACCACGTGCACCCCGTGACTCCCACAGATCTCGATCTCGCCTCCATCCATCATCCCCACACGTCGCCCACGCGCTAATCCATCGCTCCCACCATTAATTAACCAGTCACCTCCTGGACGGACTCCCCAAAGTCGCACACCACTCCTTCCTTCACCCTCTCCGGATCCCTGCACCGATCCCATCCATGGCGACCCACTGGGGCAGCTCCCCGGCCGACGAGCACGACGACTTCGACGAGTTCGACCCCACGCCCTACGGCGGCGGCTACGACCTCTTCGTCACCTTCGGCCGCCCGCTCCCGCCCTCCGACGAGACCTGCTACCCCTGCTCCGCGCCCTCCACCTCCTACGACGCGCCCCACTACGCCGCCGAGGAGCCCTCACCCTACGGCCACCACCACAAGGCCCAGCCCGCCCCAGGCTTCCGCCCCCAGCACGAGCAGCAGCAGCAGCACTCCTACGGCGGCGGCGGATCCGGCTACGGCGGATCCAGGCCCCAGCCCGCCTACGGCTTCCGCCCCCAGGAGGAGGAGCACTCCTACGGCGGTGGCGGCGGCGACGAGTCCGGCTACGGATCCAGGCCCCAAGCCCAGCCCGCCTACGGCTTCCGCCCCCAGGAGGAGGAGCAGCAGCACTCCTACGGCGGCGGCGGCGGCGGATACGGATCCGACCCGCCCCGCCGCTCCGAGGAGGACACCTACGGATCTGGGTACGGCAGGAAGCCGCAGCAGGAGGAGGAGGGCTACGGCTCTGGCTACGGCAGGAGGCCGCAGCCCGAGGAGGGCTACGGATCTGGGTACGGCTCCAAGCCGCAGGCCGAGGAGCAGGCCTACGGCTCGGAGTACGGTTCTGGGTACGGTGGGAGGAAGCCGCAGGCGGAGGAGGGCTACGGATCCGGGTATGGTGGGAGGAGGGTTGAAGATGAGGTCGAAGGTGAGTATGGCTCCGGTGGGTACCGCAAGCCCAAGCCCTATGGCGAGGAGACTCAGGGTTCGTATGGCTATGGCCAGAGCGCTGGGTATGAGAAGCCCAGCTACGGCGGCGGAGACGAATACGGCCGCAAGAAGCGTGTAAGTTCCTGTCTCTGATCGTTTACTGTTTTCTGTACATATATGCATATTCTACTCGTTAACTTGTTCAGTGTTGTGATTGCTTGTTCCTAGGTAGATCGTTGTGCCTCTGGACTGTAACGTAGTGAAATGGTCCTGGAAAGGTTGAGTGTTTGTCACTTGTGAATGCGGTTGCATTAGGTCTTCCAGTAGACGGGGTGTTTGCCATGCAACTATATCATTGTGAGTAGATGATAATAACTCATATAATTTGGTACGGCTTTAAGTTAACATTGCCAATGCCAACTTTAGGAATCATGCTTTATATGTCAGAAAGGGGAAAAGGAAGTAGCTGATACAGTAGATTTAGATGCTGAAAACTTGTTATCTTAATAGTAGTTTGTTCTTAGTATAACATAAGCAGATTCTATTCAGCCGCTAAATGGGAATGTTAATTACTACTTAGTGGTGCACTAGGAAGTAGCTGATCTTATGTTTTTGTTTCGTTTGAATATTGATAGAACTGATTGATCGTATGTGTTATTTTGTTTTGATTGTTTGAATGCACCCTATACGGCCTTTCTGCGTGTGCAAATTCATTGCTCTCGCTATCTTATGTAGATTCTGATATGGTTTTGAAATAGTTAGGCATATACAATGGTTACCTGTCCCAATAGAATTTGTGACAACAGTGTAGCTAAACAAATTTGTGAAAATTACAGTAATGGTCGTTCATACACATTAAGCCCCCAGCTATAAGAAAGCAAATCATATGTCTCATATTTGTTTGTAATTGTTATATTGTCCACTTAATAATATGCCATCTGTACATATGCAAGTAAATAGTAAATACCATGTCTAAGAATATAAGTTGAAGAAAGTCTGCTAAAACCTACCATAAGAGTACCCTGTTTCCTCAATTCTCTTCTACCGCTCTCATTTTTTTGCTTGTACTACCTGTTGGCTGTTTTTTTTTTCTAGTTGGACAAGAGTAATTTCCTGCTGCTTCTTTGTAGCTAACTAACATAGTGCTTCCTATCGAAGCAATCTCTGAAATGTTAATATTGGATCCTTCTTATCAACCCTAATATTTTCTGCTGGTGCTTTGCAGGATGACGATGACTCTGATGATGAAAAGAAGAAACGTTACGGCGGGGGAGACGAATATGGTCGCAAGAAGCACGTAAGTTCCTGTCTGGCATTACTTGTGGCTATTTGACAATACTGATCGACTCTGGCATTTCTTTGTTGTGCAATTTTTTTTGTTACTTAGGTGCTGCTATTGTTGTAAAATATAACCTCCGTTCGGAAATAAGCGACTCAACTTTGTGTGGATACACACTTAAATGCGTCTAGATACATCCAAATCTGAGCCACTTATTTCTGAACGGAGGGAGTAGTAGGCATATGCAGTAGTTTTCTCTTCCAGCGAAGCTTGTTAAAGTACAGTAATGGTTGTTCATCTACTCCCTCCGTCTAAAAATAGGTGTCTCAACTTTATCTAGATACAAATGTATCTCTAGCTAAAATGCATCTTGACATGTTCTTATCTAGACAAAAGTGAAACACCTATGTTTAGACGGATGTAATAGATAAAACACCCAGCTATATGAATGCTTACTTATGGCCGTCTACAACTTCTATGTTGTAAATTTGATAATCTTCCATCTACGTATTTTCTTAAGTAAAATGTTTGCAAATGTGAGCTAAAGAATTTGTGCCAAAACCAACTGACATGGGAGTATATTTCCTATATTCTCTTGGTAGCGTTTGCAGTTTTGCTTTTACCACCTGTTTGCTCTTTTTCTCTTGTCAGGCAAGATTAAATTTTAATGCATTTCTTGAAGCAGACAAACATTATTAATCTTCCTATAGAAGTTACCTTTGTTTGTTTAAAATAAAATAAAATAATTCTTACCAACCCTTAATATCTACAGGATGAAGACAACGACTCTGATGATGAAAAGAAGAAACGTTACCACAATCGCCGCCACAACTACGATGACTAAGCATTCATCCTGGCCTTCAAATGTGTTCGCTATCCCCACATCTTGCCACTACACGAATAAAAATGGCCTGGTTTCCCTTCCGGGTACCGAATATTGTTCTGTTTTCTGAATTTGTATAACTCTGAACTAAAGTGTGCTATGTGGGTGGTTTACACGTTTGAGTGTTCTTCTATCTGTATGCGTAAGATGATATGTTCACGTATGTGTACACTCTCATTGATTGCTCTCTCTGTGGATTCCGCGTCTTTGCTTGATTTTGCTGTTCTTCCAACTGCTGTAATTTGTTATTTCGCTGCTATAGAATCTTGAGTTCTTGCAGTGGATATTATCATGCTGTTGCTTTCGTTTCATTTGTTTCTGGTGGTTGCCCTGAACCCTCATAACGATCAGACCGAGGCTGGGCTGTGCACAACAGCAGTGGTGGTTACCTCAATTTCTTTGTGAATCTGGGTGAGTTTCTCCATTTTGTTTGTGTGAGTCTAGGATCGTTTCATAAGGTTTGTCATCAATTCTAAGAGGCTATATCTCTTCAAAAAATTCCTACGACTTCCGCCCCCAGCAGGAGGAGCTTGGGAGCAGCACTACCGGTTTTGCTATGTCTCAGTCAACTGAGATTTTTTTAAGTCTAAGTCAATTACAAAAATGTGCTTTGAGTTGCACTTTTCTCTTAAAAAAGTACAATAGCATTTTTCTGATAGAAATGTGCAACTGAACCGAGTTGCACTTTTCTTTAAACTGTAGTTGCATTTTTCTGAGTTGCACTTTTCTTTAAACTGTAGTTGCATTTTTCTGAGTTGACTGAGACTTAAGAAAATCTCAGTCAACTTAGACATAGGCACACCCCTATGGCGGTGGTGGATCCAAACACCAGCCGGCCTAGGGCTTCCACCCCCAGCAGCAGGAGGAGCACTTCTACGGCTTCTGCCCCCAGCAATAGCAGGAGGAGCACTCCTACGGTTCTGGGTATGGATCCAAGCCCCAGCAGAAGGAGGAGACCTACGGCTCTGGGTCCAGGAAAAGGACATCTATGGTTCTGGCTACGGCAGGAAGCTGCAGGTTGAGGAGAGCTACGGATCAGGGTTTGGATCTAGATATGGGTCGAAGCAGCAGGTGGAGGGGCAGACATACGGAACGGAGTATGGTTCTGGGTATGGAAGGAAGCCACAGGCGGAGGAGAGCTACGGATCTGGGTACGGTAGCAGGCCACAGGGGGAGCGGGAGTCTGGTGGTGGGTATGGTGGGATGAAGACCGAGGAGGATAGCTATGGTGGTTCCGGGTATGGATATGGGAAAAAGGTTGAAGTTGAGGTTGAAGGTGAGTATGGCTCCAGTGGGTACCGGAAGCCAAAGCCCTATGGAGAGGAGACTCGTAGTTCATATGGCTATGACCAGATTGCTGTCTGATAGTCTATTGTTTTGTGCCTATGCATGTTGTAGTGATTAACTTGTTTAGTGTGCGGTTGCTTCTTTCTCGGTAGATCATCATGCCTCCTATTTGTAACATAGTGAATGGTCGAGGAGAGCTTGGATGCTTATTCCCGTGGTGTTAGATACAACCATTTTTTGTTATTCAACTATATGATTGTTAGCTGATAACAGCTCACACAATTCGGTAGGGCTTTGAGTTGCCAAATTCAGAATTTCTGCTCTATATGTGGTAAAGGAAAAAACGAGTTGCTTGATTTAGTCATTTAGATGGTGAAAACTCTACCTGAATACTAGGTTGTTATAACAGAAAACATGTTTTACTCAGCTGATCAGTTGAAATGTTAATTGGTGCTTAGTGCAAGGGGAATTTTTCTGTTATTCCCACTACGTGCTGAACATGTTCATGTCTGTACATAAATATGAGTTTGATGATACTGATCCACCTGTATGTGTTCTTTTATCTCAGTAGCGACAACAATAGTTGACTCTATATGTTGTTTGTTTTGATTAGTTGACAGCACTGATCCACTCTGATGTGCAAATTCATCACTGGCTACTTCACTTGCATACTGATATGGTTTTACAATAGTCTGGCACATACCTTAGTTATCTGTCTCAGCAGAATTTGTCAGAACAGTGTAGCTAACAAATTTGTGAAAATTACAGTTATGGCTGTTCATCTACGTTAATACCCCAAGCTATAGGAATGCATCTTTTGACTATATTCGGATGTAATTTTATGACTCATATTAGTATACGGTTATATACTTTTATTGTACATTTGATAAGCTGCCATCAGCACATGCATTTGTATACCATGTCTGTACATTTTAAGTTGAAGAAAGTGTGGTGAAAACTAGAGTAATAGCTCTATATTGTCCCTCTATTCTCCTATTATAGGGCTCACATTATTTGCTCCTAAAAGAGTAATAGCTGACCAACATTATACTTCCTATAGGAGCAATCTCTGATATGTTAAAATGAGATTTTCTCGCCAACCCTAAATATTTCCTGCTGCCTCTTCACAGGATGACGATGATTCTGATGATGAAAACAAGAAACGTCACCACCACCATCGCCGCGACTAGTACGATGATCAAGCATTCAGCATGGCCTTGATCTGCGGTCAGCTCCACATCTAGCTACTACACGAATAAAGCTTGTCTTGTTCCCTTCCGGATACTCCTCGAAATAGGCTTTCGCCCCACTATATTAATATAGCAACCAACCGATACAAGATAGCAACCACCGCTGGGGCAAACAACACATCAAGCCCAAAAGAAAGAAGAGAGAAAATGTAAAAGAAACACATCAAGCCCAAAAGAAAGAAGAGATAAAATGTAAAAGAAACTAACGCCGACACTGATAGATCGACGGAAACAAAGATAGCCCGCAATCGTTGCGCCCTCCGGAGAAGTCCCACCGCTTCCTAGCACATCGAGTCGCCGCATATCAAGCAACACCTTCAACAAGGAAGCGACGATGTCGCCGCTGCTGCCCGGACTCATCCTAGGGTTTCCCCCGATATGTGGAGAGGATAGGGTAGGGGTACCCCCGACGCCCTTTAGGAAGGAAAGGCGTCACCTGCAGGTGTCACCGCGTCAGCGTCGAACATGCCGCCAGGGATTTCTCCCGATCCCCTAAACCACCCCTAGAAACCTCGGAGTGCTCGAGCCGCAGCCACGCGGGAGGGAACATCCTCCACCGCCATCGCGGTAGCAGACCAGACGACAGAAACACACCGAGCCCAACCTGGCCCGTAAGGTTTCCGCCGCCATGCTGCAGCAGGCCGGCGTGCAGCGCCCCCACCACCGAACCCCGCCGATGCCCCCACGTCCACCTCCAGGGAGCAGCAACCGGGCCTGAGGCAGCCCGCCCTAACCCAGATGGGGCTCAAAGGGCCTAGATCTGGGCTGGGATGGTGCAGCCAGCCGCACGCCAGCGACTGGCCGTCCGCCGCCAAGCCAATGCGCTGCCCCGCCCCCAAGGAGCAGCACCTTCGCCACGGGATCCACCCGGCCGCGCCAGACCAACACCTAGCCTAGGAACACCGCCGCGGGCGCCGAGCTCCGCACCTCCTTGCCACGTGCACGGCGAATGGCCGGCCGTCGGCACCGCATGAACAACGCCTGGCGGCGGCGGAGGGGAGGGGGAGGAGAAGGGGGACGGGCGGCGACGCCTAGGGTTGGCTCCCTCTCGCCCGCGCGGGGGGCGAGAGCGAGCGAAGCGGTATCTTCACCACCAGAATTCCTCCTTTTTTTGGAAGCTCCCCTTCCGGATACTCTGATTTGTGTAACTAAAAACAAAAGTGGGCGATGTGGGTGGTTTATATGTTTGAATTATCTCTTATTTGTGTGCTTAAGATGATTTGTTTGATGTATAGTACTCTGTTTGGAAATAAGTGACTTGGCTTTGTCTAGATACGGATTTCGGTGTGTAGATATATCTTTTTTTTTAGATATGGGAGATCGCCCCCAACTGGGACTTAAGGCATTTGTTTTGTAACAGTTGCTGCCACATACCCTCCTCGAAAAGAAGTTTAAACAGCCATTTACTGAGTAGGCATTTATTTTTTAACTCTAGTACCTCAATTCCTAGCCCCCCTTGGTCCTTAGGTCGGCACAAAATATTCCACTTAGAGAGTCTATACTTTTTCATATTATCATCAGACTGCCAAAAAAAATTTGATCGATAATAATCTAGTCGTTTCCTTACCCCAACTGGGACTTCCAGAAAGGATAACATAAACATTGGCAAACTTGTAAGTACTGAATTGATCAAGACCAGTCTATCTCCATAAGACAACATTTTCCCACGCCAACAACTTAGTTTAGAAGCAAAACGATTCTCTACAGGGTTCCATTCCGCATTTCGGAGTGTCCTATAATGAATAGGGATACCTAGATATCTAAAAGGCAAAGTTCCAGATTCACACCCAAAAATATCTCTATATTGGTGCTCCATCTCCTTAGCTTTACCAAAACAGAAAATTTCACTCTTATGAAAGTTTATCTTTAGTCCCGAAAGTTGTTCAAAAATTGACAGAATAAGTTTCATATTAATGGCTTTAACCGTATCATGTTCCATGAATATAATCGTGTCATCCGCATATTGTAGAATAGAAATCCCCCCATCTATTAAGTGTGGTATAAGACTTCCAACTTTCCCCTCTTCTTTAGCCCGTGCAATAAGGATAGCCAACATATCTGCTATAATATTGAAAAGTATCGGTGAGAAAGGATCACCTTGTCGCAAACCTTTCCTAGTTTGAAAATTGTGACCAATATCATCATTTACCCGGATACCTACACTCCCACCTTGCACATAATGTCTAATCCTCTCACACCAAATAGGATCGAAACCCTTCATACGAAGCACTTGTTGCAAAAAAGGCCATTTTACCTTATCATATGCTTTCTCAAAATCAATTTTGAAGATCACCCCATCAAGTTTCTTCCTATGTATTTCATGTATCGTTTCATGGAGAACCACAACCCCCTCTAAAATATGTCTCCCTGGAATAAAAGCAGTCAGTGTTGGTCTAATTACTTTTTGAGCTACTTCCGAGATTCTGTTTGTTGCCACTTTAGTAAAAATTTTGAAACTCACATTCAGTAAACAGATTGGTCTATATTGTTGAATTTGTGTAGCATTTTTCTTTTTTGGTAGAAGAGTAATAACTCCAAAGTTCAACTTATACAACGGCAAACCACCTTTCTGAAAGCAATCAAATAGCGCCATCAAATCAGATTTAATGACTTCCCAAAAGTGCTGATAGAATTCAGCCGGAATAAAAGCAGTCTGTGTAGATATATCTGAGTTTGCTTATTTCCGAACGGAGGTTGTAGATTGGAAGGAGTCCATATTTTTCCGTTTGAACGTTTCATGGAGTACAGTTTACAACCCTCAGCTTCAATACCGTTTGAAATACATGCTCAAACTGTCAAACACATTTAAACCACACCACATCTAATTTGTACAGCAGTGGATGCCCTCAGTCGATTAGATTCGCTGAGCTAAAATTCAAATAAGGTGTGCAGTTAATTACTAGGAGCCAGTGAGAATTATTTGGACATTGCATTATTACATTATGACAGCTAGGTTTGATAGGAAGAGAGAATGAGAAAGAGAGAGGGGCTGGACCGAGGCACTGCCTTGAATGTGATCACTATCGCCTTAAGATCAGGGATGTGACTTAAGATCATGGATGTGGAGAATTTTCGTCCAGCGGCAACGTATTAGTCCAGTTGCCACGTATTTACTTAAAAAGATCTTGTCCAGCTGCCACATATAAAAGGTGCCGCGTATCTTGGCTCGAGTTTCTCATCGGGAAATTAAGCATGGAGGCACAAATGCAGGTGTGTCGGCCCCTGCGCCAAGTCTTCGTCCTCCTGTGCTTCTTCTCTGCTCTGGCAAGCCTCTCAGCCAATGCAGCTCCGACATTGGTCGACAGACTTCCAGGTTTTGACGGCACACTCCCGTTCCGCCTTGAGACCGGGTATGTTTGCTTGGTACGCACCATCTTCGATATGTTTGGTGACAGACCCATCGGCCGTCGCTCGCAAGCTCCTCCTTGCACACTCTTTGTTGGCAGGTATGTGACCGTGGACGAGGAGAACGGCGCGGAGCTGTTCTACTACTTCATCGAGTCGGAGGGCGACCCGAGGCGCGATCCTCTTGTACTTTGGCTCCCCGGAGGCGGCCGCTGCACCGCGCAACAAGCATTGCTGTTACAGTTTGGTCAGTAATTCTTCGAATTTACACGAATTATTACATGCTTGGCTCCAAAAACTAACCTTGCATATGTTTGATGTACAACTAACATATACTACAAACCAATTGCAACAAACATTAAATCCCCAACCCATCGCGCTACCTTTCTTAGCAGCCACATTGCATCTACTTTTAGTGGTGTGAACCTCTGTTCTGTCTTGCTGGATCACGTAATGAAATTTCTGTCGGCAGGCCCGTTGAAATTCATCATCGAGCCCTACGACGGGTCGACTGTGCCACGCCTCCAGTACCATCCTTACTCTTGGACCAGGGCCGCCAGTATTCTCTTTCTTGATTCACCGGTGGGCGCCGGGTTTTCCTTCTCCCGGAACATTAAAGGATATGATGTTGGGGAAGCCTCTGCTGCACTGCAGGTCAAAACGTTTCTCACCAAGGTACGCCTAACTTATTTTTTACACACCATAGGATATAGCCAGTTGATTTTCCTCATGTTCGTCTTCTCCTTAATCAATGGAAACGGGCAAAATCTATTTGCCCCCCGTTTCAATTTTTTTTCCTCATGTTCGTCTTGTGGAACAGTGGTTCACCGAGCATCCGGATTACCTCCCAAATCCTTTTTATGTCGGAGGAGCCTCGCGCAGCGGAAGGATCGCGCCATTCCTCGCACAGAAGATCTCAGAAGGTGGAGTCGTGTCATTTCTACATTAATTAACTCGTTAAAGGTGTGGACATAATAGGATGATAGTAGTAGTCTATTCACACTCGAACACGCTTTTTTCTAGATATTGAAGCTGGGATGACGCCCACCGTTAATCTGAAGGTACAAACTATTCACACATTATCCATTCAGTTGGACCCATTGATGCTACAGCTACTAAAACATTGATCTGAACGCTGTTTGTGTTATGATCAAAATATGTTTAGGGCTACCTGGTAGGTAATCCGGCTACAGGTGAAGCCATTGATCGTGACTCGAGGGTGCCATATCTACATGGAGTTGGAGTAATTTCAGATCAACTATATGAGGTGATTACGTAGACACAACTCCTTCTCTTACTTAATATCCTATTGGCATACAGTTAACTAAAGATTTGCCCATATGAGGTTAGTTAATTCCTTATTCTTGTACATTTGCTTGCATGTGAACCTTGTTAAGTCGATCATGGAGAACTGTCGAGGGGACGATCTTACCAACCCCAAGAACGTGCTTTGCTCTCAGGATATGGAAAGGTTCAACCACGTAAGGATAGACTATCCCCCTTCTCATTTGAGTGTAAAATTCGGTGGAAAATGATTGGTACCGCTCCTGGTTTAAAAATGCCATTTCCTAGCGATTCGCTTAAATATTTATGTAGTTTTATATGAATCTGGTTCACATCTTAAATTCTTAATATGTCATACTGCTACTGAAGCTACTGATTGATGTTTCCCGATAGCTGTACGATCAAATTGAAGGGAAACACATTTTGTATAAAAAGTGCCAAGATGAGTCTTCTGGACCAATTCACATGACCACAGAAAGAAACATCCTAAAGGAGGAAATGGGAGTACTTAGACATCCACCACCTCGACCTTCAATGGATTGTCAAGTAAGTTAATTTTAATTTACTGCATTTGCAACGCTCCTGGGTTGGCTCCAAGCTACCCTGTGATGCCTTCGACATGACGCTCTTTAGGGCTTCCACCAAGATCACCCTTGGAAACGGGGAAACAACATCTTTCTGGCATGATAACTGGTGTGCCAAGGGCCCCCTTAGCCTTTGGGCACCGGAACTCTTCAAAATCGCCACGAGAAAGAATCGCTCTGTTGCTAAAGAGGCCACTGACAATACGTAGATTAGGTATGTCGCAATATTAAGCACGCCGGTGCAACTTTCGCAATACATCGTGATTTGGGATGCACTGCAGGAAGTGAATCTCACGCCCACGCAGCCTGACACCATCTCCTGGTGTCTAACCACGGACGGGGATTACTATCAGGGGATGGCCACACGACCCTGTATGCCCGTTGTGCCTCCGTGCGCCGGAAACCGCCAACCATCTCTGCAAAGACTGTCCTTTCACCAATCCGATATGGCAGTTGGCGAAATCCTGGGACAATGACCACACGACGTCCTCTGGCTAGAATTTCCAATCCACCTCCAATTGGTGGGACTCCTTGATCGCTGGAAAGCCTAACAAGGAGCAAAGGCGCATCAACGGTCGCTTCCTCTATGTTCTTTGGAAGGCTTGGAAGGAACGAAATCGCCGGATCTTCATGGGACAACGGCTAACTTACCTTGAGGTGGCGGGCATTGCGAGAGAGGACATCTTGCAACGCGAGCGTGCTTTCGCTGGTGGGGGTGGGGGGTGCAGCCATCCCTGCCGACCCGGACTAGACCTTTTTCCTTTTTCGTTACGGTGGTTTCTTCCATATTCCACCTTAATATAAATATAAATATGGCATCTATGTACAGTTTGGTCGGTTTTTTCCCTCTTACTTAATGAAAAGGCAGTGCTCCTGCCGGTTGCTTAAAAAAAAATAAAAACTGAAGCCCTCGTGCCATAATAAGATGGTCATTCAGCACGAAAGATGGTTCAAGCAAATTATTATCCGCATGTCTTTGTTTTTTCTATGAGAAATTAATAGCATTCTCTCTTTCTTTTTCTACTGTATTTTTCTTCCTACATACTATTTCAGCATTTTGTTACGATAATTCTTTGACCAATAATTAGTTTGCTAATATGTGTTTTCCAAAATTCTCACCGATGATTGTGATTATATCATATACACCACATATTAATTCAGTATTTTTTTGTTCATTTTTTCTTAATTAGATATAATACACCCTACACATCGAAACAGTTGGTGTGTCAAAAATATAGAATGCCTAGTATGTCGAGAAGTCTGGTATACAAATAAGATGTTCCAACATCATCAAGAGTCTTTTGTGGACCACCTTTGATTTATTTTTCCATCTGTAGAGTTATGGCAAATACCTGTCATATTATTGGTCAAACAATAACATCACTAGGGAATCCCTTGGGATCAAAAAGGTAAGCTACAGAGTTTTTTCCACGAGAAGATTTTTTCATACCATCTACTTAAAGATAATGTTTAATATTGCTCTTGTACATCTGAATGCCATTAACTTAGGGGAGCAAGGATGAATGGACATGCTGCGATGAAAAGGATCTACCTTATTTTCCAAACATCAAGAGTAGCATAAAGTACCACTATAATATGACATCAAAAGGTTATCGTGTCTTGGTATATAGGTAAATACTATCAATGTCAAACGATTTATGCTATAACAAATATTTACTTTGTGGTTGGAGATGCTCTATATTACCCGTGCAAGTGATAGATTTACATAATTTGATTGGAATGCATGTATAAATCAATTGATCAAGATATGCTCGTATATCGATCTCTACTTATCATGCTTTCATATTTAATTTTCCAAGCTCTCATCTATTGACCTTGTGCAGCGGAGACCATGATGCCGTGATACCATTTTTGGGGACCCAATCTTGGGTGCGATTACTCAACTTACCCGTTTCGGATGAATGGAGTGCTTGGCATCTTGAGGGACAATCCGCTGGGTAAGGATTTTTCAATAGACATGTTTATTTTTAGTTCAATTGTTTGTTTCTATGTTATCATTTGAGTACCAAACTGATGTGAATAATTCCGCTTACATTGAATTATAATGTATATGCAGATTCACCCTAACATACACAAACAACCTAACGTTCGCTACAGTAAAGGTAACATATGTGATATGTCTACAGAGACCATTAAGTTGGGCACTTCTCGTTTTATAGTTGAAACCATAAGCGATGTATATCTAATGGAATATACATTTGCAAGTAGATTCTAGCCTAACACAGCTTAGTTTAAATATAGGGTGGTGGACACAGTGCGCCAGAGTACCAACCAAAGAGAGGCCTTGCTATGTTCAGCCGTTGGATTTCCGGTGAGCCACTTTGATTAACGTGCCTAATTATTTGTGCCAGAGTACCAACCAAAGTGACATCCCATATTCCCATTGTATGTAAGATACCATAATGTGTTTGAATGTTGTAAGAGTATGTACTCGAAACAATGAGGGTAGTACCCAATTGCGTCAGTGCTAGAATTATTTGTGGCATTCCACAATAGTTCAAGGTTATGTACTACTTCTCCATCAGATTCAATTAAAAGTAATCAAAGTCAATTAAAAGGGGAGGGAGTATATGACATGGTTCGTATTGCCACCCCTGTCCAGTTTTTACAATATAATGCTAGTAATTTTCATCAACATAGTGGATGATGGATGAATTCGAAATAAATCTCATGGTCTAGCAGTGCAAGAATTTTCTCTTGTTCCCAATACGCAGTAAACATGTTCATGTGTGTGTGCATAACTCATAAGTATGAGTTTGATGATACTGAATTACTGATGCACTGTATGTGTTGTTTTATCTCAGTATCGACAACAGACTCTATGTTCTTTGTTTTTATTATTTGACAATACTGATCCACTCTATACAGCACATCTGTGATGTGCAAAATCATCGCTCACTACTTCGCTTGCATACTGATATGGTTTTACAATAGACAGGCATATACCTTAGTTATCTGTCCCAACAGAATTTTTAAGAACAGTGTAGCTAACAAATGTGAAAATTATACAGTTATGGCCGTTCATCTACATTAAAACCCCAAGCTATAGGAATGCATCTTATGACTCATAATCAGATGTAATTTTATGACTCATATTAGTCTACAGTTATACTACCTCTGTCTAAAAATAAGTGTCTTAGTTTTATTTAGATATGGATGTATCTAGACACATCTTAGTTATAGATACATTCGTATCTAGAAAAAGTTGAGACACACATTTTTTTAACGGAGGGAGTATTGTACATTTGATAAGCTGTCATCAGCACATATACATTTGTATGCCATGTCTGTACATTCTAAGTTGAACAAAGTGCGGTGGAACCTACAGTAACAGGCTAACAGCCCTATATTTTCCTACTATTCTCTTATAGGGCTCACATTATTTGCTCCTATGGCCGTTTGTTGTTTTTTTCTGGTCGGACAAATGTAATTTTAGTACATTTCTTGTAGCTGGCCAACATTATAGAGTAAAATCCATAGATATTCACTGAACCCGCTTAGAGAAATCAATTCCATCACTTTACAACAGGAATATAAATTTACGGTCATTGAAGATGTCTTAGAGGCCCATAGGTGGTCACCGGTGCTGATGACACGCTGTATTTGTCGACATGGCGAGCTGTAGGACCCACTGTCAGGATTTTATTTGCAAATAGGCCCCCAAACTTACTAGCAACCCATTATACATACAGCATCAGCTAGCCACTGTCATTGACAAGTGGGGCCAGTGGTCAAAGCTAAATATTTCTTGCTGATGATGATGATTCTGATGATGAAAACAAGAAATGTTGTCACCGCCATCACTGCCACGACTACGATGACTAAGAATTCAGCATGGTCTTGATTTGCAGTCACCTCCACATCTAGCTACTACACGAAAAAGCTTGTCTTGTTTCCTTCTAGATACTCTGGATCACTGTTCTGTTACTATAAATTTATATAACTCCAAACTAAAGTGGGCGATGTGGGTGGTTTATATGTTTGAATTATCGGGAGTGATGTTTTGGAATGCATGTTACACATATTTTAAATTTCAAAAAAATTGAAACAAAAAATTCGCACGTACATCTTCATGTGCTACGCGCTCACAAAGTTGTTTCATAAAAAATGAACTTATCATGTGACGTGTGTAAAAAAGACAAAATTCAGTGCTGAAAACAATGCTTTTCACAGGATAAGTTTTCTTTTTATATAGGCCACAAAAATATTATTTTTTCGTGAAACTTGACGCATACACATATATTATGGAGATGTACATGTAGAATTTTTTGTCAAAATTTTTCCACACTTCGAAATATGTTTTGTTGGTAGAGGGAGCATACGCACCCAGGAGCCGAATTGAATTTCCGTGAATTATCTCCCATTTATGTGCTTAACATGATTTGCTTGATGTATAGTACTCCGTTCGAAAATAAGTGACTTAGCTTTGTATTAAAATATTAATACGGATGTATCTAGACACATTTCAGTGTGTAGATATACATGAGTTACTTATTTCCGAACGGAGGTTGTAGATTAGAGGGAGGCCATAATTTCAGCTTGAACTTTTCATGGAGTACAGTTTACAACCCTCAGTTTCAATGCAGTTCGAAATACACGACTCAAACTGTCAAAACCATTTAAACCGAGCCACAGGTAATTTTATAAGTGGATGCGCCTAGGTGATTAGATTGGCCGAGCTAAAATTCAAATAGGGTGTGCAGTTAATAACTAGGTGAGCCAGGGAGAATTATTCTGGACATTGCGTTATTACATTATTGCAGACTTGCAGTTAGGTTTGGTAGCACGAGAAAAGGAGAAAGGAAAGGGCTGGACCGAGGGATTGCCTTGAATGTGATCACTATCGCGTTGGAGAATATGGATGTGGAGAGGGTGGAATGTACCTGGTCAAGTAGTACCAAAACATTTTCTGCAGGGACCTGTGGAGAATTTTTGTCCAGTGGTAACGTATCAAGTCCAGCTGCCACATATTTACATAAAAAGATCTGGTCCTGCTGCCACATATAAAAGGTGCCGCGTATCTTCGATCAGGAGATTAAGCATGGAGACAGAAACGCAGGTGTGTCGGCCCCTGTGCCTAGTCTTCTTCCTCCTGTGCTTCTTCTCTGCTCTGGCAATCCGCTCAGCCGACGCGGCTCCGACATTGGTTGACAGGCTTCCAGGCTTCGACGGCACGCTCCCGTTCCGCCTTGAAACCGGGTATGTTTGCTTGGTGCGCACCATCTTCGATATACATGTTGACAGACCCATCGGCGGTCGTTCACGAGCTCCTCCTTGCACACTCTTTGTTGGCAGGTACGTGACCGTCGACGAGGAGAATGGCGCAGAGCTGTTCTACTACTTCATCGAATCGGAAGGCGACCCGCGGCGCGATCCTCTTGTACTTTGGCTCCCTGGCGGCAGCCGCTGCTCCGTGCAGCAAGCATTGCTGTTACAGCTTGGTCAGGAATTCCTGGAACTTACACGCATTTCATGCTTGGCTCCAATAATTAATCCCTCCATATATTTCAAGTACAAAAACATATATTACAAAACAACTGCAGAAAACTCTAATCTCCAACGCATCGCGCTAGCTTTATTAGCAGCCACATTGTCTGGCACATCTGCTTCTAGTTGTGTGTGAAACCTCTGTTTTGTTTTGCTGGGTTTTCAAGTAATGATATTTGGTCGGCAGGCCCGTTGAAATTCATCATGGAGCCCTACGATGGCTTGACTGTGCCACGCCTCCGGTACCATCCCTACTCCTGGACCAGGGCCGCGAGCATTCTGTTCATTGACGCACCGGTGGGCGCCGGGTTTTCCTTCTCTCGGAACATGGAAGGATATGATGTTGGGGAAGCCACTGGTGCACTGCAGGTCAAAACGTTTCTCACCAAGGTACGCTGAACTTACTTTCTACACACCATAGGGTATAGCTAGTTAATTTTCCTCCTGTTCGTCTTGTGGAACAGTGGTTCACCGAACATCCAGAATACCTCCCAAATCCTTTTTACGTTGGAGGAGCCTCGCGCGGTGGAAGGGTTGCTCCATTCCTCGCGCAGAAGATCTCAGAAGGTGGAGTCACATTATTTCTACATTAACTCATCAAAGGTGGACATAATAGGATGAGCAGTCTATTCATACTTCAACACAATGCTTTTTTTGTAGACATTGAAGCTGGAACGACGCCCACCGTTAATCTGAAGGTACAAAATATTCACACAATTATCCATCCAGTTGCACCCGTAGCTGCTACAACTACAGAAAACCTCGATCATCTGAACATTGTTTGTGTTACAATCAAAATATGTTTAGGGCTACCTGGTAGGTAATCCGGCTACAAGTGAAGCTATGGATATTGGGTCGAGAGTGCCATATCTACATGGAGTCGGAGTAATTTCAGATCAACTATACGAGGTGATTAACTAGGACACAACTCCATCTCTTGCTTAATATCCTGTTGACATACAGTTGGCTACTTAAGATTTGCCAATAAGAGGTTACTTAATTCTTTGTACATTTGATTGCATGTGAACTTAGTCAATAATGGAGAACTGTCGAGGGGATGATGTTACCAACCCCAAGAACATGATTTGCTCTCAGGATATGGAAAGGTTCAACCGGGTAAGGGCTTGGACTTTCCCCTTTTCATTTGAGTGTAAAATTCGGTGAAAAACGATCGATGTTGCTTCCCGGTTTAAATATGCCATTTTCTAGTGTATATGAAACTCGTTCACATCTTGATAGCAGGGGCAGACCCAGAGTAAATTTTTAGAGGGGGGAAAAATGTGCTAAGTAGTAAAAATATCTTTGCTCGATCAGTAAGGCAAACCAGTCTTTAACTTAACTTATTACAAGCTGGTAGAAAATTGAGTGGGGGCAGCTGCCCCATTAACTATGTGTTGGATCCGCCCGATGTTAATATGTCAAGATGATATTCAAGCAACTAATTGATGTTTCCCCACAGTTGTATGGTCAAATTGAAGGGACTCACATTTTGCATAACAAGTGTGATGATGAGTCTTCTGGACCAATTCACATGAGCACAGAAAGAAACATCCCAAAGGAGGAAACGGGATTACTTCGACATCCACCAACTCGACCTTCAATGGAATGTCAAGTAAGTTCATCTTAATTTTCTTTGTATTCTTATTCCTACCTACTCTGTTGGCATTTTCTCAAGACAATACTTTGACCAATAATTAGTTCGCTAATATGTGTTTCCCAAAATGATCACCGATGGTTGCAATTTTTATATCATACACACCACATATTAATGCAGTATTTTTTGTTTAAAACCTTCTCTTATTCAGATATAGTACACCCTACACACTGGAATAGTTTGTGTGAAAAATACAGAATGCCTAGTATGTCGAGTGGTATACAAAATGATGTTCCAACATCATCAAGAGTTGTTTGTGGATCACGTTTGATTTATTTTTGCATCTGCAGAGTTATGGTAAATACCTGTCGTATTATTGGTCAAACAACAACACCACAAGGGAATCTCTTGGGATAAAAAAGGTAAACTACATATTTTTTCCACGAGAAGATTTTTTCATACAATATATTTAAAGATAATGTTTAATCCCGCGCTTGTACATCTGAATGCCATTAACTTAGGGGAGCAAAGACGAATGGACATGTTGCGACAAAAAACATGATCAACATTTTGGAGACATCAAGAATATCATAGAGTACCACCGTAATATGACATCAAAAGGTTACCGTGCCTTGGTCTATAGGTAAATATTATCAATGGAAAATGATTTTATGCTATAGCAAATATGCACTTTGTGGTTGGAAATGTTCTATATTGCCCATGCTTTACAGAATTTGATTGGACTACATATCAAGATATGCTCTTAAGTCAATCTCTACTTATCATGTTGTCATATTTAATTTTCCAAGCTCTCATTTACTGACCATGTGCAGTGGAGACCATGATGCTTTCATACCATTTTTGGGTACCCAATCTTGGGTGCGATCACTCAACTTCCCCATTTCGGATGATTGGAGGGCTTGGCATCTTGAGGGACAATCCGCTGGGTAATGATTTGTCAAAAGACATGTTTATTTTAGTTCAATTATTTGTTTCTATATTATCATTTGAGTATACAAACTGCTGTGAATAATTCTGCTTACGTTGAATTATAATGTATATGCAGATTCACCCTAACATACACAAATAACCTAACCTTCGCTACAGTGAAGGTAATTATATCTATATGTTTCATTACTTTGAGATACATAAACTTCCATTCTCTAGAAAAATATCTTCCCATTAGATGTGCAATTGTCAGAGACCATTAAGTTAGGCACTTCTCGTTTTATAGTTGAAACCATAAGAGATGTATATCTAACGGAATATACATTTGATGCTAGCTTAACACCGCTTAATTTAAATATAGGGTGGTGGGCATAGTGCACCGGAGTACCAACCAAAGAGAGGCCTCGCTCTCATCAGCCGTTGGATTTCCGGCGAGCCACTCTGATTGATGTGTCGGATTGCTATAAGAGCGAAGTGGCAACCGATTGATGACAATGTATCTAAATGTGTTAGAATGTTGAAAGAGTAGGTATTTGAAGCAATAAGGGTATTACCCAATAGTTCAAGGTTGTGTCTTATCTTCTATTATGTACTAAATCATGATGGTGCGAATTGTCACGCATGTCCTATTTTTACAATGTAATTCTAGTAATGTTCATTAATATATGGAGTGCATCATGGTGACCCAGCACACCGTTCCATGTTATAGTGCGAAAGTTGTTGGCACAACACTCGGGGAACATCGTTGCACATATATTACACCCAATAAAGTGGTAAGGTATAAAAACATCACGGATTCAAAGTTCTCTTTTATTCATATCCACGTCCAGAAGAGTAAAAAAAATCAAGATCATTCTTGACACAATGATGATTCACAACAAATTTAAAATCTGAATCTACTAGCTTGAAGCAAAGTGGCACGTCTGATCCCCGCTGTTGGAGCTCAACAGCTTATCTAATAGGGTTCTATAATGTTCGTTTCGTCTAATCCCTAGCGTACCAAGTTTTCAGTACTGGCGTACCATATTTCTGGTGCACCAGCGGTATCAGTGCTAGTATAAGCCTTTTCCTACCAGTGTTGACACAACGGTGAAAAATCGTGTAAATAACATGAACTATGTATTTTGAAGCTTCACTGAGCTCTGCTGAGCTAGGGTGTTCATGCTAGCTCCAACCATGGATTTCGTGAAGCTAGAAACTGAGACACAACCGAATGCGTTCTATATTTTTTTACTTTTTCAGGGCTAAAAAGATATGGTGGCATCGTATTTTTCTCCCCTGCTACGTATTTTTGACATCATTTGTTTATATAACTGGAGCTTGAGAGCCAAAAACGACTTTTTGAGAGTGTAGGCAAAACTATAGAGAGGGCCAGGCTTCATTTACTATTAGCGGCACAAGAGGAGCAAGACTATGACGGGTAGTTAACATATGGTACCATAGTGGTGCAACATAGATTAAGAAGGTGAGATAATGACAAGGAATGCACAATACTACCTCCATTCCATCCCAAGGCTTAAGGCCTATTTTTTTCAGAAAGTCAAACTATGTTAAGTTTGACTAAGTTTTTATCAAAAATCATTAATATGAAAAGTACAAAATCAATATCATTAGATAGATAATGAAATATATTTTCATATGGTATCTACAAAATATCATATTTGTTCATAGATTATTCTAAAAGTTTAGTCAAACTCTACTTCGTTGATTTTTCAAAAAAAATATAAGCCTTAAGCCTTAGGATTGAGGTAGTACAGACGAAGATGATACAACTCAAGGAAAGCATTAGGCCATGCATTTAACGTAGCCTCCTATGTAGCCATGTAGGCTCTTAAATTGCCAAAAAGAAAAGAAAAACTGGCATAAATATTACTCACATTAGAGGCGCTAGTTTGAGGCACTATCTTTTCTCTAGCGTGTAGGTAGCCTGCCTCTGGGTAAATGGTTCGGTGAGGGATAAAAAAAAAGGGATTCTCCACACCTCCTTTTACGGCGAATCTTGACCGAATCCTCGGATTAGGTGGGAACTAGACATAACGGCTTGGGAAATACTAATCCTAGTGTCTGCCTATAGTTCATGTGTTGTAGGTGCGCTGATGGAACTTAAGAAGAAAGCCAAGATGGATATGCACACATCGTGGAGTCGTGGAGCAAACACTAGTGGAATTTAACTTGTTTTTTTCAAAATAAACTATGTCAACATGATTTATTGATGAAAGATACTTATATGTTCTTGTGGCGGGAAGACCTTTTGGTATTTGGTGTATGTCATGGACTCACCATTCATTGTATTGTTTTATCTCTCTCTCTATATGCGTTTCTCAACTCACGGCTAGACCGAATCCACGAATAATTTTGTAATAACCATGCTAAAATCTTAGGAAATGGACCAAAATACAGCAAGTCGTTAAGCAACAGGCACCAGTAGTTAGCGCCAGCAGGCAGGCAGCAAGCCAATGGGCCACTCGTTTTCGTGGTTGCGTCACGCCTCATTCCCTCTCATCCCGGCGACCCACCCTCCTCCCTCCATGCGCCAACCACCACGCACCCAACCCCCGACGCCGCGCTGAGCTGCGGCGCCGAGGCCTCGTGGCCGTCGATCGCGATGGAGGTGGCGCCCGCGGAGGCGGTCTCGCCGCGACCCCCGGCGGCGGCGGCGGAGGAGGAGGAGGAACGCCGCGCCGCGCCGTGCCTCCCCAGGCTCATCGCCGGCGTCCTCTCCGGCATGCTCACTGGCCTCTTCGCGGTTGGTACGCGCCCCGCCTCCTGCTTTCTTGGCTGTTCTACGCGTTTGTCGGCGATTTCAAGCGCCTATTGTTTGGTGGAGATGAGATAAGACCTCCTGTGCTTGCCATTTCTTCAGCCGACACATCCTCCACGACTAAAAATTTAGAAATTTGATTGCCCAAATGTATAGTTTGTGTGATCTAACTTTGGTGTTGATTTCTCATGTCCGAAGCTGGAGGCCTCACGGGGGCGGTCACGGGCGCATTGGCTGGGAGAGCCTCTGACAGCGGCGTTCTCCGAGGAGCTGGATTGGGGGCGTTCGCTGGCGCGGTCCTATCCATCGAAGTCCTGGAGGCTTCTCGCGCCTATTGGTGCGCCGACAGGTCAACCCCGCAGAGTACATCATCCATGGTCCGCACCGTAAAATTCTTCTGCAAATCACAGTTAGTCAACAAGTTAAGAGGCAATATTGATTTCAGTTTCCCTAATATATGTAATTGGATAGTAAGATTATTACCGCAGCTTATCATTTTGATGGTTTTAAATTAGAGTTGCTGCTTGCATATCTTTTCCTGGATTGCAGAACATATTTTCCAATGCTTAATGTAAGGTTTCTTAAGATATTATACTTCAGTGGGTGGCATTATGACAGCTGTTGATCCATCATCCATAGAGGATTTGCTGACACGGCAATGTTTATCCCCTTTCCAGGGGGATTTCGTGGATCAGCTCCTTCATGCTCGTTTTCTGGGAGAGCAGTATGAGCCAGCAGTGTATATGGCATATCGTTGGCAGGTCATTTTCTCTATACCCCTAACACTAATGTAGTACCATTTGTAAGGGAAAGTGCCCAAATGATAGTTATTTTCTTCATGCTTGCTACCAATCGCAGAGCTCTTGCCATTGACCATTCTAATGCAGCGATTTTTATGCTTGTATACTAATCCATTTGATAATGTTTTATATGTAAGTAGAAACGTTAATACGTTATTTAATTGATACAGTGAAATTTCTATCCTTTGCGGCATGCATAATTTTTCCAACTAAAGTTTAGATATTCAGCAGGTTGGTATTACAGAGTTTGGCAATGATGATCTGCATGATATCCTTAGAGAAGTTTCATCAGATGGACTCTCACAAAATAACTTGAAGAAGTTGCCGTATCATGTGGTGGTTGATCAGAAGCAAGAGCCAATGGGTGAAAACTTGTCTTGCCCTATTTGCCTGCAGGTACAAGTGTAACATTACATACATATTTTATTCGACTGTACCTAGTAGTGAAATAATTTCAGACTTTATAATCTGTATTTTTTATCATAAAACCTTAGGGGAGCCCCCCAGGGTACAATTTTCATTAATATAAAAGGAAAAAACAAGAGTGTACGAATATTACATGGATATGTACATGGGGATAGTTCCTAGAGGGAAGGAAACCAAGGGGAGTTAACGAGAGAAAACTGATTAGAAAAGCTCAAGCCAAATAGACAAAGCCCCCTCACGGGCAGGTTTAACTCTATGGACAACAAGTCCTAGGTATTTTTTGAAGACAGCCTGCCAAGCTTGCACGCTCGGTCTTCTCCAATAATCCGTAGTTTATGCTGCCTTATTATATAGCCTGGTAAGTAATATATTGTCTAGCTGGACAGTTTGAAATCATCTTACTTGTTGTTGGCATAACAGAGATGGGGAGTTATGGCAATTATCTCAAAATCGTCTTGTTTTGTGATAATCTAAGTAACTCCGTAGGAATTTCACTCATGAGAAGCTGGAATTAGTTGTTTAAATATGTGGCCGTATCTATAAAAAGATGAAATAAATGTTACCCTGATAAATATTTGGCAGACATGTTATCTGGTTATACTCTTTGAAATAATCTTATTTGTTATGCGATAATGTCCATTTAGAAGCTATGTACTCATGGAAATTATCACAATCTGAAAGTCAGTGAATAACTAAAATCAAGACTTGACCATATTTGTACCTGGATTTTATCTTCCTTGTTTGATTTTGTTTACTCAGACCTATTGTCAGATCTGAATAGTAAGCAAATCTAGTGACCAGCTTTTGGGAGCATACTAGTTAGTAACACAATCATGAAGAATTTTATAAGTAACACTAGAATGCCTTCTACATGTTGGTGTAGGCTCCACCTGTCATCCTCACATTATATGTTATTTCCCAAATTAATACATCTTTTCCTTGCAAGCAAGCAAACGTTCTCTGTTTTGTTTGGAAATGTTGGTTGGTTCATGAATGTGTGGGAGTACACTGTGTACATGTCAATATGTCATTCATTATATGATGAAACAATCTCGATATTTGTCTTCTCATGAATCCTTTTGTCCTGATATATAGGGTATTTAATTGGTTAAAAAAGGTTGTGACCAACAATTACTCCATTAAGACTATTTTCACAATTACAAGTACGTTTGAATACGAATCTAATGACATCAATTACAAACTAATGGAGTAATTTTTGTTTAAAAACTTGTCTTTGAAAGGATCGTATGCCGCACCTAGAGGGGGGGGGAATAGGTGCTAACCAATTTTTAGTTCTTTTTCAATTTAGGTTTGACACAAAGGTAAATTCTCTAGATATGCAACTAAGTGAATTCACCTATATGACAAGGTTATCAACTAAGCAAGATATAGCTACGCAATATATAGGAGATAGAGTGGGATAGAGGTAACCGAGAGTGTAGCACGCGTTGACACGGAGATGATTCCCGTAGTTCCCTTCCTTTGCAAGAAGGTACTCTACGTTTGGAGGTTGCTACGCAAGCCAAACCAACAGCCACGAAGGCTTCACTGATCTCCGTGAGCAACGCCACGAAGGCCTAGCCCACTTCCACTAAGGGATTTCGAGGCGGAAACCGGCCTTTACAAGGTTCTTGGGGCACACATCCACAACCGAATTGGAGGCTCCCAAATCTGTAACAATACAACAATCAACAACAATACATCAACAACAAATCAACTAGGGAACCAAATAGGAACACTAGCATGAGATCCCTCAAACAAGTGAGGGGAAATGAAGAACGCGGTGAGGATGTAGATCGGTGGCTTCTCCTTCGAATCCCCAAAGATCAAGAACTTTGGTTGGGGGAGGAAGGAGATCTTGCAAATCTTGTGTTTCTTGAGGTGGCTCTAATGGTGGTGAAGCTTGGCAGATTTCTTGTGCAATAAATGAGCTTGTCCCGTGGGAGAGAGCTATTTATATGATTGGAGCTCATCTGACCGTTTGGACCATTTCTAAACCTTCCGGCCTGAGGCGGAGTTCCGCCAGACAGTACCGCAGAGAGCGAACTTCGCTGTGTCTTCAATCAACCGCGAACTGAGGACGCGGAACTAGGCGGAACTTCCTGGGACCGGCCAAGTTCCCAAGTTCCAAATAGGGCAAAAACCTTACGGAACATACGAGCCACAAATGCCGACTTTCGAACTTGTCGGAAGAAGTTCCGCTGACCAATCATCATTCTCCGAACTTCCGTGAGAGAAAAAGCGAATGAGTGAAGGGCCTCGGGAAGCAACAGCGGAACTTCCGTTTGGAACTTCCGCGAACAAGGAAACCTTCATGGCTTCAGAATAACCACTCCACTTTACCGATCGATGGTTTTTCGAAAACTTGTACTTCTACATCAACACACATAAATGAATACCTAGTGTTGACATCAAACACACAAAACCCAAAAGGGCGGGAAATGTTCTTTCAATCTTTTTTGGTGTTTGATGACAACACACGTATTTGCAAGGAATGAATATAGAGGAGCTCCCCCTAGATATGAGCATAGGGGTATAGGAAGCTCCCCCTATATCTAGCATCCGTCTTCCAGGGTTAGCAATACAATATAGTGATAAGCATATTGATAATAGAGTCATGCACATATAGATACCCATGGAAGACACATAAACGGAGATAACCATCCACATAGATAAAGTTTTACAAGCCAAATTAACTAAGGACATAGTTCAACCACATAGATAGACGACATAGTTCAACCACAAAGACAAATAGAATCACAAGCGATAAAAATCAAAGCCAAATACGAGCTTGTGACTCCCCCATGCAAATACCCACCGGAGAGCAACCTATAAGGTCTCACTCTTTTGGCACCAAGGCACCAAAAAGGGAAAGGAGCAACTACACGTCCCAAGGGTCGGCGTTAGCCCAGCCGGGAGGAAGATCCGATGGAGCGCCGGGGTAGGGTGGAGTGTGTGGAGGAGACTCGATCTCAAGCCCATCGGGAGGAAGAGGAAGACCATGCGAGAGATCCACTCAGCCTCCGGAGTGATATTCTCCTCGGATCCGGAGAGACACCACGCAAGAGCCCTCATGATGCTCTTCGACGAACTCGAGACTTCTTGGCTTGGTCCGATACGTGTTGTTTGCAGGGAGGCAAAAGATCTGTCTCATGGCGAGCAAGTAGAAGCCCAGCTAGGTGGCTTCTCATCCTTGGGAGGCACATCTTCAATAGGAGTGTTGTGGCGCTTGGTCCTCGAACCTTCACATCATGCATGGTGACGTTGAGAGGAATGGAGTGGATGAGGGAAGTCTGACAAGTAGCCACCCAAGTGTCCTCAATGAGCTTCATAATGTACGGAGCATAGGCGGGAAGCTTCTTCTCCATAACACATGACCACATCTCATTGTAGATGTAGTCCATCACATCAATCTTCTCACCGGTGCCCCTCTTTGCAAACGAGTTTGCCATAAGGTCGACTTCATACAAGTGCAACTCATCAAGGTTGCCACCTTTTGGTCCAATGGTTTCCCGGTAGACCCTAAGCATGATGTCCCAAGTAGGGAGAAGATCCGCACTCTTGCCCGGAATGCCCCAACCTTTGATATAGAGGGGCTCCAACACTTCCCTTGGTTGAGAGAAAACTGTCGTGGCACCTCCATCCATTTGCATCAACGCCCGGGAGGCGCGGGTATCCAAGGGCATCCCGAACTTCGCCAAGTTGGACTCAAGAAGCTTCTCATGAGACATCCACCGGAAGGTTTTGGCTTCATCCGTGTCAAAATGAACGGTGGCATAGAATTGATGAATCATCTCCACATCATACTCCTTGGTGAGCTCCATTATGGGATAGAGCCCAAACTCTCCACACATGGCATAAGCTTCCTCAAAGTACTTCGAAGCGGCCATCTTGCCGGTGTCAATAGCATGTTGAGGGGTTACCCCTTCTTGAATGGCACATACACCTCATAGAAGATCTCCTCTTGAGTCTTGTTGTGGAAGCGCTTATCCGAAAAAGTTGTTCCGAGGAGTGAGGTACGGGTTCATGTCACGGATCTCCTTGTCTGGATATTGCATGTTCTTCACGGATACATGGATGTTCTTGCCCCGAGCAGCGGGTGTCTTTGACCTTTGAGATGCTTGCTGACGAGAGGTGAGCTTTGAAGGCCGTGTTTGCTCAAGTTCTTCCTCAATCTCGTCCACGTGACCTTTGTTCCTCTTCTTGGAAGAACTGGGTGGAGACAGCATGATAGGTATGAAACAAAAGTGCACAAGGACAAGGAAAACAAGGAACTAGAGCACAGGATATTGAGCAATTGCAGAAAACTCGCCAGCGGAAGTTCCGGTGAGAACCCGGAAGTTCCGCGCGGAAGTTCCGGCCCATGGAGCCGGAACATCCACGTTCGAAAAACAGACAATTTCTCACCAGATCTGAGGCCATGACTTGATAATCTACATCACACCAACATCCTAAGCATGTTCTAGTCAGGGAAGGGCATCTAAAGATGTTCTACCATAGCATTGCCTAGAGTATGCCCTATATTTCATCTAGTGAGGTCTACCCACACATAGAGAGGGAGAGGCACAAACCGGGAGGGGCCATGGGAGAGAGAGGGAGTGGATGCCGATCCACGGAGCGATCCCGGAGGTCGCCGGAGGAGAGAGATCGGCGAGGAGCAGCCACAGGGGAGGAGCACACATAATAGATCTTGGAAAGGGGAATAGATGAAGATGGAACTGCTCACCCGTTCGGCCCTTTTATATATCACTTAAGGCCGTTCCGCTGCTGGTTCTAACTTCCGCCTCGCAGAACCTGGCTAGGAAACGAGCGGGTGAACTGAAAGGATGGACTTCCGGTCAAACGACGAACTTCCAAAGTAAAATGAGCTTAGAAGCAGGATTTTGCCACGAACATGATGCACTTGAGAGGTGAGGGAAATGTCTTAGATGAGATAGGCTTAGGATAGATACGCCAAACTGTGAGATGGTACATGATCACTCATTTTTGCAAATAATGCAAATAAAGGCAAAAAATGAGTGATTTCCCATAAACAAGGAGATGTCAAAAAGATCCAATGAGAAAACCAAACAACTCCAACTCTTCAGGAAGAAGAGTGTGGTGGCCTAGGCCACCATATATGAGTGTTATGGCATGGCACCGCGAAGATATATCTTGGGCCCAAAACCACTACTCATCATTGAAGCTCACATATCATTATATGATATAAAGAGAATGATTTTATTTAATGTTGGCATTATGGGGGGAGGGATAGCTCAATAGTTTAAACCGCACTCCCTATTTCCATGCCCACATCTAAACCAAATAAAGTTTTGAGACAAAGGTGTGTTTGCAAGATGGTCAAGCTATACTCCTTGAATCAATGATATTTAGCTCATTCCTCAAATAAGAGAATCTTGCTTCATCAAGAGGCTTCGTGAATATATCGGCAAGTTGATCTTTGGTTGGAACATAGATGAGCTCAATGTCACCACGGGCAACATGATCTCTAATGAAATGATTCCGGATCTCAATATGCTTCGTTCTTGAATGTTGCACCGGATTATAGGCAATCTTGATGGCACTTTCATTGTCACATAATAGAGGCACTTTGTCACAAATGACACCGTATTCCTTTAAAGTTTGCCTCATCCATAACAATTGAGTGCATCCACTTGCGGCAACATATTCGGCTTCCGGAGAGAGATATGCAATTTTGCTTCTTAGAGGACCAACACACCAAGGACCTACCAAGGAATTGGAAGTTGATTTCCTATCATCCTTGTCACCCGCCCAATCCGCATCGGTATATCCATTGAGAATAAAACTTGAGCCTTTGGGGTACCAAATACCATATCTTGGGGTATCAACCAAATATCGAAAGATTCTTTTGAGAGCCATCATGTGGCTCTCCTTAGGAGAAGCTTGATACCTTGCACACACACCAACACTCAACACTATGTCCGGTCTAGATGCACAAAGGTAAAGCAAGGATCCAATCATGGAGCGATATACCTTTTGATCCACCTCTTTACCATTGGGATCAAGTGCAAGATGACATTTGGTGACCATAGGAGTGGCCACACCCTTCAACTCGGTCATCTTGAACCTCTTGAGCATGTCTTGGAGATATTTTGCTTGATTGATGAAGGTTCCCTCTCTCAATTGCTTGATCTCAAAACCAAGGAAGAACTTCATCTCTCCCATCATAGACATCTCAAACCTATCGGTCATAAGCTTTGAAAATTCATCATTGAAAGCTTTGTTAGTGGAGCCAAAGATAATATCATCAACATATAATTGGCAAACGAAAAGCTCCCCATTAACCCTCTTAGTAAAAAGAGTGGGTCGATTAGCCCAACATCAAACCCACGGTCTACCAACAATTCTTTAAGGTGCTCGTACCAAGCTCTAGGAGCTTGTTTGAGACCATAAAGTGCTTTATCAAGCTTGTAGACATGGTTAGGAAAGTTGGGATCCTCAAACCCCGGGGTTGCTTAACATAAACCTCTTCATGCAAAGGACCATTAAGAAATGCACTTTTAACATCCATTTGTTGTAACTTAAAGTTATGATGCGATGCATAAGCAAGAAGGATACGGATGGACTCAAGACGAGCCACGGGAGCATAGGTCTCTCCAAAGTCAATCCCTTCAACTTGAGAGAAACCTTGAGCCACCAATCTTGCCTTGTTCCTCACAATATTCCCAAACTCATCTTGCTTGTTCTTGAATATCCACTTAGTGCCTATAACATTGCGGCACTCCTTTGGCTTCTCTACTAAGGTCCACACTTTGTTGCGCTTGAAGTTGTTGAGTTCCTCATGCATGGCATCCACCCAATCCGAATCTTCAAGGGCTTCAAATACTTTCTTGGGTTCCACAATGAGATATAAGCATGATGATTGCTAAAGTTAGCCAATTGCCTTCTTGTGGAGACCTTTGCTCGAACATCACCAAGGACCTTGTCATGAGTGTGTCCCACGAATTTCAAGGATCCTATCTCTTCTTGCTAGACGACGGGCCTCGATCTCCTCCTTGGTCTTTCTAGGCCTTGGAGGTGTCACTTGATCAACTTGATCATTTGGGTCCCCGTCTTGACCTTCAATTTGAGCTTCCTCAATTTCTTGAGAATGCTCAACCTCATGTGCTTGATCTTGGACAATGTTTGGTGAGGTGCAAATATCAAATGGTTGATCTTGAATGCTTGGTTGATCTTGTCCTTGATCTTGTACATGAGAGGGAGGGTTTTCTTCTTGTTCTTGGGTTGGTGCATCATTAGCTTCACTTGATGGGGTTTGTTGATGTTGAGAGGATGAGGGCTCCACCGTGGTAGAGCATAGTCCTTCCCGAGACGCCACACCGTGTCCCTCAATGGGGCGGAAAAATCCCACACCCATTCTTACTATGGCATCTTGAGGTATTTCATCACCCGCACATACATCAACTTGCCCCACTTGGGAGCCATCATTTTCTTCGAACTTCACACTACAAGATTCAATGATAATCCCGGAGGATACATCAAAGACTCTATAAGTGTGAGATTCGGCACCGTAACCAACAAATATACCCTCCAAAGCTTTAGGAGCAAATTTAGACAAACGAACTCCTTTGATTTGGTAGAAACACTTACAACCGAACACCTTGAAGTATGAGATATTAGGCTTGTTGCCGGTGAGTATTTCATATGGAGTCTTGTTCAATCCCTGGAGATAGAGCGGTTAGAAGAATGGCAAGTGGAGATGGCTTCACCAAAAGTTATAGCGGGATTTATACTCCGCCATCATAGACCTTGCCATATCCATAAGAGTCCGGTTCTTCCTCTCCGCAACACCATTTTGTTGAGGGGGTGCGGAATATTGATGACGAATCCCCTCATCACTAAGAAAATCATTGAGTGTGTAGTTCTTGAACTCTGAGCCGTTGTCACTTCTTATTGCCTTAATGAGGAGGTTGTGTTGGCGTTGCACCTCGGTGGCAAAGTCAATGAATATTTGTTGAGTCTCATCTTTCGTCTTGAGAAAGTAGACCCAAGTGTATCTTGAGTAATCATCAACAATCACCAAGCAATGTTTCTTCGCACCAAGACTTGCATGAGTAACGGGACCAAAGAGATCCACATGAAGGAGCTCCAAGATCCTCTTGGAAGAGATGATAGTCTTGCTTGGATGCGGAGAGTCATGCATTTTGCCTTCAACACAAGCCCTACAAACACGATCTTTGGCAAAAGAAACACTTTCCATTAGTCCCACAATATGGTTCCCCTTGTGAAGACTTTGCAAAGTTCTCATGTTGACATGGGCTAGGCGGCGATGCCACAACCAACCCACATCCGCCTTTCCGAATAGGCACATCGCACTTGAAGTGGTGGTCCCCGAAAAGTCCACCACATACAAGTTATGTTCGCGATACCCAACGAAAGCGACTTTTAGAGTCTTGCTCCACAAGAGGACCACAATATCATTATCAATAAAGACGGCGAAACCCATCTTGCCAAGGGCGGAAACGGAAAGTAAATTGTAACCAAGGGTTTTGACAAGCATGACATCCACAAGTGTTATGTTGTGTGCAACCACAACCTTGCCAAAACCCAATACCTCGGATGTAGAATTATCGCCAAAGGAGACGGTGATATTGTTTATGTTGGGCCTCAACTCCTTGACGAGGTTCTTGCCGCGGTCATATGACTTGTACATCCACTATCAAGTACCCATTTTGAACCTCCGGCGGCATAGTCCTACATGAGATCAATTCTTGGATTTAGGTACCCATTTCACAATGGGTCCTCTTTTGTTAGCAACAAGGGTCTTTGGGACCCAAATAGACCAAGCAACATAACCATCATATGGGCCTACATATTTAGCATAAACATCACCATAATAATCTTTAAATAACACATAGTGAGGGTTAGCATTTCCCGCATTATCATCATTAGTGGTGTTGCCCTTAGGGGCTTCACCATTGGTGATATCTTTCTTCTTCTCTTGTGCGGGCTTGGCCTTTTGCTTGTTTGCCTTCTTTGCCTTGGCGTTGTAACCTAGGCCCTCCTTCCCATTGTTTGATCTTTGCTCAAAAGATCATCCAAAGAAAGTTTACTTTGGGGAGAGGAGGCCTTAGCAAGTTCATCCTTCAACCTAGCATTTTCCTCAATAATATTTGCATGATCACAAGAAGGGGTAGAGGAACTAGGTACATCATATGAAGCAAGCCTAATTTGAAGTTGCTCATTTGACTTGGATAGGAGAGAGTATTCACTCTTCAAAGCTTTGTGAGCTTTGTCTAGTTCATCTAGATCCTTCACAAGTTTCTCATGATCAACACCAAATTGGGCCTTTTCCTTTTTAAGCAATTTAGTCTTAGCCCTAGCATGATCTCTAGCTTTAGTGAGCTTGTTAATTTCATCTTGAGGCTCTTCAAGATTTTCTAGCCTCTCCTCAAGAGAGGCTATAGTTTCTTGACTTTCCTCAAGGGCATTTTTAAGAGCATGGATTTCAAGAGAGTCTTCTCTCTCTATTTGACCCTTTTTCTCAAGCATATCATTTTGTTGAGCTAAACGAGCCATGAGATTTGAAACATGCTTTTTGTTGATACCTTGTAGGTTAAGCAAGAATTCATCAAATTCTAACATTTCTTGTTTTACTTTTAGACTAGCATCATCAACCCCTAGATCACTTGATATGTTAGGCATAGAGGGGCTAGGAGATGATACCTCGGAGGATTTGGCCATGAGGCAACTTTCTTCCTCCACATGAATGATCTCATTGGGGGATTCACTTGGTGATGAAGAGTTAGTGGAGAGGGAGGCAAGAGCGACCAATCCATTAGAGGTTGCATCTTCTTCATCATCAACTTCATCATCCCGGAGGAATATTCTTCTTGAGTTGATAGCACAATAGATGTGTCCAAGGAAGATGTTGCCATGAAGCAATGTGCATTCTTGATATGAGGATTCTCATTGGGGGATTCAAAGAGAGATGAAGAGGGAATGTTGGTAGTGACAATGGCGGCCATTTCTTTTGAGCTTCCTTCTTCATCATCACTAGAGCTCGCAACTTCATCGGAAGAATATTCTTCCCTAGTCACTAGCATGACTTTTGGGTGCCTCTTGCCCTTCTTCGTCTTGTTGTTGTAGAACTTCTTGTTGGGGGCTTTTGAGTATTTGCCCTTTGATTCTTTGCTCTTGTCCTTGGGAATGAGCCTTCCATTATGAAGCTCTCTATTTTCATAGGGGCAATCGGCAATGAAGTGGCGCTTGTCATCACAATTGTAGCATGATCTTGTCTTTGGACCAAAGCTAGTGAACCCACTCTTGTGGTTTCTCTTGATGTTGTCTTCCTTGGCCTTGGAGGGATCAACCCAAAAGGACTTTGCATGGAAGGCCATGTGATCATGATAGTGGCATTCCAAATCTTCCGGATAGGACATACTCCAAGATGCCCTATATTGCTCTTGAGGGTGCACTTCATCTAAGGGGTTGACCACCAAGGCAAGATTGTTCCCTTTTGACATACCAATGGCACGATTGAGAGAGTCATGAGAGTTTTGCTCGAGCACCTTGAGGGCTTGCATCTCGTGGCATCTTGAGAAGAGAGAGAGGAGTAGCATTCTCTCCCAACAAGGGTCTTGACATCAATGGGTACATATGGCATCATGCATTCAATGTACTTCTCCTTGATCCAAGAGTCATTGATGTGGGTGGCACCAATAAGACGGAAGTCATCGGCAACAATGAGGAGTCTTGAATACATGTCTTGATGATCTTCATCCGTAGCCTCATGAATCCTTCGGCTTTATTCTTAAGAGCATTATACTTGTTCCTTCTCGTGCTCTCACTTCCAATGCAACTAGCGGCCAACCCATCCCAAGCTTCCTTGGCGGTGGTGTAGTTCCGAACACGAGGCAAATCCTTTGTCCCCACACTAGTTTGAATCATGTGCAAGGCGGTGTTGAGTTGACTATCAACCGCTTCTCTTCTAGTCAACTTGTCGGGGTTGTAAGGTTTGAAGCCTTCTTGGATGATTCTCCAAAGTTCATTGGAGGCACTGCAAACATGAGAGCGAAACTCAAATCGCCAAGTATTGTAATTTTCAATGGAAAACTTAGGTGGGTCGCCCGAATGTTCAAATGAGGATGGGGAACCGGTATATCGGGAGATTGAAAAGGTGGAGCTACTCGATTGTAGCTCTCACCTCCACTAGTATCCCTAGGAGATGCAATGGGAGATTTGTTAGTGTTTAAGTTATCACCTTCCACGGGTTTGGTAGAAGAGGGTGCCGAAGCACCTCCCTCTTCGACACACCCGCGTCCTTACCTCTATACTAGGAGCCATGGGACGGGCCGGAGCCAGAAGCTCGGCAATCATCTTTTTCATGCTTTCCATTTGGGCTTCCATTTTGGTTTCCATGAAGGACTTCAACGAATTGAATTCTTCCATGGAGACCGTATTGGCGGCCCCATCCGAGGGCTCCTCGTTTGGCATACTCTTAGGCGGTTAAGCCCGAAATAAGAGCCGAGGCTCTGATACCAATTGAAAGGATCGTATGCCGCACCTAGAGGGGGTGAATAGGTGCTAACCAATTTTTAGTTCTTTTCAATTTAGGTTTGACACAAAGGTAAATTCTCTAGATATGCAACTAAGTGAATTCACCTATATGACAAGGTTATCAACTAAGCAAGATATAGCTACATATATAGGAGATAGAGTGGGATAGAGGTAACCGAGAGTGTAGCACGCGTTGACACGGAGATGATTCCGTAGTTCCCTTCCTTTGCAAGAAGGTACTCTACGTTTGGAGGAGTGTGGTTGCTACGCAAGCCAAACCAACACCACGAAGGCTTCACTCAGATCTCCTGTGAGCAACGCCACGAAGGCCTAGCCCACTTCCACTAAGGGATTTCCTCGAGGCGGAACCGGGCCTTTACAAGGTTCTTGGGGCACACATCCACAACCGAATTGGAGGCTCCCAAGTCTGTAACAATACAACAATCAACAACAATACATCAACAACAAATCAACTAGGGAACCAAATAGGAACACTAGCATGAGATCCCTCAAACAAGTGAGGGGAAATGAAGAACGCTTCGGTGAGGATGTAGATCGGTGGCTTCTCCTTCGAATCCCCAAAGATCAAGAACTTTGGTTGGGGAGGAAGGAGATCTTGCAAATCTTGTGTTTCTTGAGGTGGCTCTAATGGTGGTGAAGCTTGGCAGATTTCTTGTGCAATAAATGAGCAGCTTGTCCCGTTGGAGAGAGAGCTATTTATATGATTGGAGCTCGGATCGACCGTTTGGACCATTTCTCGTAACACCGAAGTTCCCTGAGGGCCGAGTTCGGCCGGACTGAAGTACGGCTAAGAGCGGAACTTCCGCCGGTGCAGTCTTCGTCGTCAACCTGTCGAAACGGTGAGGGCGGAACTAGGCGGAACTAGGCGGAACTTCCGGTGACCGGAAGTTCCGCCAAGTTCCGCCAAGTTCCAAATAGGCAAACCTTACGGGAACATACTGAGCCACAAATGCCGACTTTCGGAACTTGTCCGGAAGTTGGGCGGAAGTTCCGCTTGACCGAACTTCCGCCATCTTCTCCGGAACTTCCGGCCGGAGAAGGAAAATGAACACGAGTGAAGCTGAAGGCCTTCTAGGAAGCAACAGGCGGAACTTCCGGCTGTTGGCACGGAACTTCCGCCAACAAGGAAACCTTCATGGCTTCAGAATAACCACTCCACTTTACCGATCGACAGGGTTTTTCGAAAACTTGTACCTGTCTACATCAACACACATAAATGAATACCTAGTGTTGACATCAAACACACAAAACCCAAAAGGGCGGGAAATGTTCTTTCAGTCTTAATCAATCAAAATGTTCACTGTATATCACATACATAACTGGATGGAGGGAGTACTTATTGTAATCTTATTTTTCGACACCCTGACACTCTGTTCTTGTCCTAGGATCTTTTGACAGGAGAGACGGCGAGGAGGTTGCCACTGTGTTCTCACACCTTCCACCAGCCTTGTGTGGACAAATGGCTCATTGGCCATAGTTCATGCCCCGTATGTAGGCAAGATGTGTAAATATATGGCATTCTGGTTGTGTTCTCTTAGAATTTAGTTCACATGGCCATGCATGTAAGATGTTTGTTCTCATGGTATATAGAAAGGTAAATAACATTGTAAAACAAGCCGTGCATGTGTTTGTACATTGAAAACAAAACGGCTATGTACATAAGACCGTCTGAGGATCAATTTTAGAGTTGACGAATGGTTTTCTACTTCCTGCGATGCAAAAAGGGTTGACTAGTAATTTAATATGGCAACTGAATTATCAAGCATCTGATTTAGTAGCTCTCTTGGAGTGCCCAGGAAAAGCAAATCGTAGAGGCTTGGTCTACCCTTCTTCATGCTCATCCTAGCTTTCTTGGCCTTCCTCTACTCCTGTCCTCCACTTGTCATCCAGCCATGGATTACTACTACTAGATGTGCGTACTGTCTAATACCAGTCTAGATGCCGGTGTTCTATTTGGTGCCATGTTTGGTGCTTGGGGTTCTCTTCCATGCCCAACTAATAGACTACCTGCATTAGTAGATCCAGCATGGGCACTAATGGCTGCCGTTCTTTGTTCCTTCATCAACTCTGTACATTATCAGGCCCTTATGAAGTTTGTTGGGATTGTGTGTAAAACTCTATTGATAAATACAACCGACAGGTCCTTATGCACTCACTTTATCTTGATCTAATGGGCAGGCGGTATTGGATAGAGAGGAACTTTGCTAAATACTATGTGTAAAGACAAGCCAGAGATCATTAATGTACTCATATCTACTAATTTTTTTATTAGTGAACAAAATGAAAGCTGATAGATCTTTAAGAAACAAACATAATGCTATGCAGATACAGTGGAATGGTTATTCGCTAAGCACAGTTGCACAAATTACAGAGTCGGCTTAGACATCATGAGCGGCGCAATGTACATAAAAACAGATACAGTGATCTTGAAAGATGTGCTGGTGTGTCTCAAGAAACTACTATACTCACTATTTTTATCAACATGCCAAGAAAGATGTATACAATAATCATCTTGCAAAGTCTACATCTAAGGCCAAATTGGCTGTGTCCGTGCTCTGGTATTTCGTCTCGTCAGACATTGATGATTCTCCATCAGGGTAATGCATCCTCATAGGATTTGCTGTGCTGACTTTCTGCATATTGATTCTCCTCAATGTTTGCAAGCGTTCTGCTACTTCTTTCATTGTGGGCCTCTCATCTCCTATTGGGTTCAAACAATGCATGGCAAGTTCAGCTAGTTTCTCGAGCACCACCATAACTTCATCTCCTATTATGTCATCGTCCAATATATCACAGAGCTTCTTTTGGTGAAACATCACTATGAAGGTATGAGATAGCGCTTTCTGTTCACCGAGATTATCAATGTATAAGGCCTTCTTTCTTGTTAGTAGCTCTAGAAGAACAACCCCAAAACTGTAGACATCACTTTTGTCTGTAAGGTGGTGACTCACAAAAGACTCAGGGTCAAGGTACCCGAGAGTTCCTTGGATAAACAGGATAAAATCATCTTTATTTATGGGCTTCAACGCTGATGCTCCGAAGTCTGCAACTTTTGCATTGTAGTCATCATCCAAGAGAATATTGAGTGATTTGACATCCCCGTGCAGAATTGTGCGAGAAGTTGATGAATGGATGTAGGCAAGGGCCTCTGCTGATTGTGTGGCAATCTTAAGTCGAAGGTCCAAGGGGATCACTGATTTGCGATCATTGCTATGAAGAAACTCCGATAGGGTACCGTTTGATATGAACTCATATACCAACATCGGCACATCTACCTCCAAGCAGCAACCGAGTAACCTCACGATGTTCCTATGATTGATCTGCGACAGTATTATTATCTCATTCACGAAATCTTCTTTGCAGTTGTCGTTGATCACTTTGGACTTCTTTATGGCAACTTCTTTGTCATCATCTAAAGTTCCTCTATAAACCATTCCTTGACCACCACAGCCAAGAACTCGATCATCCCTGTAGTTTTCTGTGGCTCTCTTTACCTCTTTCTCTGTAAGTATATGAATGGTGTCCACTTGCCTGGACCTCATCTCATCATATAATTTCAGACCCCCATTTTGTTTAAAGTACAGTTCCTTCTCCTTCCTGTGCTTTCTTCTTTGAATTTTCATAGCCAACATGCACGCCAATGCTATTACCACAACTGAGGAAACACTGAGACCTGCAGAGCATGATTTTTGAGATGTTTCAGCTAATAAAAAACATGGAAATGCACCTTAACAAAGAGCATGCTAGCAGGTATATATCGTCCTTTACCTATCACCACCTGTTCAGCTTGTCTCAGCACAGGTCGACATCCAGAATTTTTGCCATCTGATCTTTTTCCTATCCCGCATTTGCACACGTAGCCTCCTGGTATGTTGCGACATACCCCATTTTTGCATGGATATAATTCTGTATACTTGGGGTTCTGCTTGTGCAGCTTGCACTCATCTATGTCTGGACAGAATTACAGACGATTTAATATGAAGTAGAATGAAGCCGTAAGCACACCATAACGTAAAACCTATGAAGGAATCTAAATAAAAATTCAAGAAGGAACGAAAATCTACTGAATTATGCTCGCAATGATAATGTTTTATGTGTTGGCTAGAGTTGTTCCTTCTGACAGTTTCTTATCCTGATTTCAAAATTGAAGAGATATTCTACATGAGTACATTATTCACCTTGACAGCCTGTGGGGAGATAAGGATTGCCCTCGTATCCTTCAGAACAGTTGCACATGTAACCTGGGCCATTGATTGCATCCACACAATAACTGTTTGAACTGACACATGCATATCCTATTGGCGCCTTTGCTCCATCCTTTGGGCAGGAACCATTTCTGATGGCCCAATCAAGGACAAGTGGGACACCTCTCTTGGCTCTCTCGTTGATGAACCCAAGACGACCGATAAGGTCCTGCTGCCTGAAGTTGTACCATCCAACCTCTGCAAGCATAGCATAGAAGCATGGGTTGAATGACCACACACTGCTCTGGTTGATAATAAAGATCGCTCCAAAGTCGATGAGGTTTGTGGGGATGGTGGTTTCGCAGCAGCCCTTCCCATTGCATGGGGCACCATTGGCTGTGCTGTTGATGCCCTGACAGTAGGAGTAGCAGCCGGCCACATACGGGTCCGGGGTGCTGTGTGTGTAGCCACCAATGATACCCATGGTGTTGCAGCCGATGACCATGAAGCGGTTGCGGGCTGTTGAGGGGAGGAACGGCATACCGACCAGGGAGATGCCGCCGGTGTAATTGTCCATCACTGTGGTGTTTGACGAGAAGCAGTTGTAGGTGACGGGGCCGTAAACACGCATCTCAGCGCGCTCCAGGGATATGTCAATGATCTCCGTGGACGCCGAAGGGTCACTAATCATTGGCCGTGGAGGATGGAAGGTGCTGTTACAGGTGATAGTGAAGAATCTGTTGATGCTAGCCGCGGCACAGCCATTGCCGATGCCAAAGGGGTAGGGGATTGGCACATCACCACACTTGTCAGGGCACCCTGGCAATGATATGGAGAACCCAGAAGAGGTTGCAGATAGCGCCACCACTTGGAAGGTGATGAGAATCATCGGGAGTGGTGCTTGTTTCATGGTTGGAGACTTCCTATGGCGCTGCCTTTGTAGCTAGCTAAACTTAAGGCCAATGCTATCTCAGGTTCCTTTGTTGCTATGTGATTGTATGTGTACACCAGACTTGCTAGACCATGGGTTCTGACTTCTGAGTAGCACAGAACTCCTTTGCAGGTGATAAAGGCCGATACTGATGGATCAGGTATTTGTTTTTTGGCTATTTCGTGGGTGAGATCAGCGTTGAGTGGGAGACGTTTACCTGAATTTTGTATATTGTTCATTATGCATTCAAAGCATGAAAACAGTAACACGTTGAGTGTTGTAGTAATAAACAATAATTGGCTAGTTTGCTCAGCCGTTTGTATGGACTACCGAGAAGTTTCTCTGAAACTGAAAGGAAGTAATACTGTACTAGTTGCTTATGATCTGGCGAAATCTTCGTCAGTTTGTATTGTTTTCGTGTTCAAAGTTGAAAATCATAATGTACAGCATTTCTTTTATTAGTTCGCGTGCATACGTGTTTCTCTGGATTTGGAAAAGGACGACAGTTTATAGGTTTCTCTGATTAGTTGACTCATAATCTGGAAAAGTCTTCAGCACCTTAGTGATCTGTTCACAGACCAGTCAAAGTATACCTCTTGGTTTATCATTCCACCTAAAAAGAAGTTTATCATCCGACGCACCACATGTGAACGCATGCCATATCTGCTTGGCCAGATATTGCAATTTGGAACTTTCCTCTGCAATAACAAACTAGATGGAAGCACTAGTCAGCCACAGCTTGAAAAGTCAGGATGAGCACAGCCAGCCACGATATGAAGTGCATAACTAGTCTGTAATCCATAAATATTTTGAGTATATAATCTGTTCACAGGATCCATGAGCAGATGTACTTAAGTTTCAATGGTGATTATCCTGGCCTGAAAAATGGTAAAAGGTGCGAGCCGTTTCAATCCAATCAGAAATCAAATATCACAACTCTTGGAATCGAACTATCCTGGTCTAACTCTACATTGCATTTTCCCACAAAATAATGTAAACAAGAAAACGACTAGAAGTTCTAGTATGACTGAAGATTAGAGAATTTTTTTTTTCTGGTAGCTTGCCGTGGAGCTGTACAACCAATGCTAACGCGCCTCGCAGGCAGCGCGCATCAGAAGGAAAATAAATAAGGGGCACAGAGGAGCACAAACCGAGAGGGGCGACGCCGGCGAGCAGGCGAAGAAGTCCGACGCAGACCACCGCCCAAGGGCGGCGACCCCGAGGCGGACGCGCGGCAGCCCCAGGCCCCAGTAGCGAACAGCTCCGCCCAACCTGCTGCTTCGAAGAGGAAAATGGCAATGTGACTATGTGAGAAACGAAAACCGCCCCAAATCCAGAGAAGAAAGGGAAACGAAGCCCAACAGGCCAGTCCGGGCACCACACAGACCGGTACTCATTTACAAACGGGCCGTGCTGTGCCGGCACATCTGTGGCGTGGCGCAGGCGGCGTTTCCTATTTGACGCTTGTTGCGTCGGTTAGCGACGCAGCACACAAGTCTCCTTGTATTGTGCGTGGCTAAACGGGCCATACCAACCGTCGGGGAGGAACAAGCTGGCAGAAAAGAAGAAGCTGCCGCAGGGGGGGGGAGAAGAAGACCGGCGTCCACTCGCCGATGACGGGGACGATGTGGCCGGTCGCGGCATCGCCGACGGAGGCGAGGAATGGAACTTAGGGTACGGGTGCAGGGTCTTGGGTTCTAGGGGTGGGAGGCTCGCCACCGACGAGCTTAAGGTTTTTGGATGAGGGGGGTCACCGGAGACGGGGGCGATGGGGTGTAGGGGGGCTTAGAGGGAGGTCAGGGGAGGCGGTGGACCATCGGTGGGTGGTGGATCGAGGAGGGTGGTGCGGTGATACACCGCAGGATCGGCGTCGGATGCGGTTGCAGTTGCAGAGGAAGGCGGCCTGGCTGGCGACGACGGACAGGGGGATTAGGCCATCTCCAATGAGGCGACCCAAATGGGCGCGCCCGCGCGTCTGTTTGGGTGGGCGCGCGGATAATGGCCGGCGTCCGCCCATTAGGTGCGAGGTTGGCCGACCCATCCAGGGGATTCCTTCAGGCTTAGCTGCGATGGCGGAGGCTGAAAGCGTCAAATAGGAACCCTTGGTGCAGGCTTGAGTTGCAAACTGCAAACTTCATCTGATGTACAAGGTTGATGTCACAAATGAGGTTGATAGTTAGCAGTTAACAGTCAGGGCATGGTCATTGCATAGCCTTAGAAATGTTGCCTCGCAATATCTTGCTTCGGGTGGTCCAAATTAGGTTCGGATAAAGTGAAAACTGAGTGAAAATGTAAGAGAGAAAGAAAAAAACCAAATCAGCTTTTGAGAGAAACACATATTAATGGAACCATAACATGGCATGCATATGTCAAAAGTTTTATCCAATCCTAGTTGAACAGCTGCCCCCATTGCTCATGCCCTCAGTATTCATGGTGTCATCTGTTGTCTTGCTGCTGTTGCCTTCTGAAAAGATCGACTGTTGTCGATCTACTGGTTAATCAGTATCTCTTTGATCTTTTATTAAAAATGTGACCAAAATCAGTATTTGTCTCTCACTAAGTCGACCTCCCACATATATAAACATTGCACACGACGGACCCTCAAGCGGTCAAGCCATCGTTTTGCTCTAGCAATGTTTATGTGGAGGTCTGATCTGGGGATGAGAAAAGAAAAAGGAAACAAATGTGCTGCACAGACTTGTAGCAGTTAGGCCATTGTTTTCTTGCTATCAGATTCATGTAATGACTTGTAATATTCACTTATGAACTTGAGTACCAATATATATCGGCTCAAATGCCCATCTTCGGTAAGTACACTTATGCAACTATTTCATAAACCATTATGGCAATACTATCCATGGCCATTGACTGCACTTGTAGTTAGTTGGTAGCCAGACACAAAGTAGAACACAACTGCAGGTGGAACTGACGATTATTGTACAAAAATAAAGTGTTCTACAACGTTACAAGCTTTCCAGCGGCAAGAAGCCGATATAACTTCCATTTTCTATGGTTTCACCTCCATTTCCTGCTCTTGATCACCTCCATCAGCCTTGTGGTACTGATGATTGTACCGCAGTATTACTGCTGAAATGAAGGCTGCAAGAAAATATGTAATGTTATTATGTTGATATATTCAGTCACTGAATTTGAATTCAGTCCAAATCATAAGAAAAAGAATGATTCCCGTGCTCAACAAAGGATGAAACACGCACATGCGATGTTAACAATTCATTTATGAAGAAATAACAAACACTATCTATGTAATAATGGAAATTATGAAGAACTAAATAATATCTAATGTCACGTATGAATATGATGTATGTTCAGCAATCTACAAATATTCAGATATGGGTGAATTAGTATGTTTATAAAAAAAATTGGGAAGTGATAATAAATCTATTCAGAAGATTCCCTTGTTCTGGCATCTAAATTGTAAACTTCAGTCGATCTCTAAGAGTTTCAAAGGCCATGCTTAAAAAAATGTCACTCTGTCTAATATGGATGGACACTGAACTGACTGCCATGCTTCGAAAAATGTCACTCTGCCTAAGTACTTCCAGTTTCAACTGTAAGCACAATTTTTTAATATGGCATGGACACTGAACTGTGTTAAAGATCAACAGTAAGACTCCAAATTCTTAACTTCAGTCAATCTCTAAGAGTTTCAAAGGCCATGTTTCCAAGTGTCACTCTGTTTAAGGGCTTCCAAATTTCAACCGTAAACACAATTTTCTAATATGATATGCACACTGAATAATAGAACATCATCAGTAAGAAATCCATGATTCTGAAATTTTAGCTTTGTTTTAGTACTTTCCTAAACTGTAACAACAAATTTGTAACATTACATGCATACTGAAATGACTGGTCGAAGTATAGAACATCAACATTAAGAAGATTTTTTTGTTGTTGAAACAGCTACTCCATATTATCTGTACTGTTTCACGGTTTGTAATCCATGAATTATAGCTTCATCTGGAAACAGCTACTCCATATTATCTGTACTGTTTCACCGTTTGTAGCCCATGAATTATAACTTCATCTGGAACTTGTCATGGGCGGAGAGGTTAGGACCCCATGAGCAAAAGGGATATTGCATAGGCTGTTATATTGGACAGAATGACACCATACAGACGTCGGAACTTCCACAATATTTTACATGATGTGAATCAATGAATATATGGTAAACTTCTTATAATTTTCTGTTAAACACCTCCTATTTACATGGAACACTATAATGGAGTTAAAGTGACTGAATGATTTACACCATAAGTTATCCCAACTGTACCTGCCATGAAGCGTGTCTTGATACTAAACAAATTCCAGCACATTGTCACTGCTGTGCCCGCAACGAGTTTCTTGCGGGGGCAAGACTTCCATGCTTCTAGAGCCCGATCTCTGACATTCTCAACTTGAGTACAAAGGGTAGAAACTAGTGTTATGCTATGAACAACAACCATGCATTACAATGAAGGTAATCTCAGTAGGGATTAGTACTTGTACCGGTTCTATGAATTTGAGTTGAATAGCACATATACAGCTTTGGGAGCGTAAAACTGGAGAAAAATCCTGCAAAGTTTCATGAATAAGAACATGATATAACCTGCAATCACGCTAAAATTGACCCAACACTACTACGGTGTGCATCCAATTGTACCTGTGGCTAGAAGCCTCCATAAGGTAACCAGACTACCATATTTTGCACCGAACAGAAGAACAGGCAATACCTATGTTTTTTCAGGGGTTACAAATTAGTCAGGGAAAACATTTTGCTTCAGCAAAACGGACAAGTCACGAGCTGAATTTGATGCTTACTTTGAGAGTCATCGACGGGTTACCCGAGAAGATCACTTGTGCGGTAGATATCAAGGAGTTGGCCAACGGCAACACAGCTCTGGCAGCACGAAGCAAATCTTCTTCAGTCAACTGGAAGTTCCTTCCAGTCTCCAGCGGCTGTCTGCTGCAAATGGGTACTGAAATTACTTCGTCGACTCATCAGATACAGCAACGAACAGATGATCTCTGGTTCACACTGCGTACCTCTGTGGCACGGAATCTTTCAAGAAGGCTACGCCCAAGATCATGACGCCCAGGTGACAGAATGCAGAGATCGGGCTGTAGATGAGAAACTTATGCGGGATTAGCACGGAAAAAAATGAGTCAAGTAGGAATTTCAGGTAAAAGAGCTGCAGACTAGCAGTACCTGAAGGTGATCTCTCTTGAAAAAGAGCAGGAGAAGAAGAACATGGATCCCAGCCCGAACCACAGCGCTGATTTCGCGACGTCCTTCCACATCACCAACTCCACGATCCTTTCCCATAGACCTTCCCACCCGGACTGTTCCAGAGCGTCAGTCATCGTGACTGAAACAATCAGATTTAGTCAGTTACTTGAAATTAAGCCAGCATTCGGAGCAACGATTTCTGTAATTCGGTAATTAAGCAAGCTCATATCACCGTGCGGGGCGTCGGCTGGAGCAGGGACCAAAGCCAAGCTCATGTCCTCCTCCTTCTCTGCGGCTTCCGCCGCCGCCACCGCCTTGTCCACGGCCACCGCGGCAGCTACGACCTTGGGCGCCGCCCAGGTGGGCTTCCTCCTGCGCGCCTTCCGAACGGCGTCCTCCTGCGGCTCGACCTCCTTCTCCAGCCTCCGCCTAGCGCGCCTCCCGTTCCTGGGCGAAGCCCCCGCGGGCGCCGCCGCGCGACGCGTCCGCCTCGGAGGCGTCCCCGCCATCTCCAGGCTGGAGTCGACGCCCGCGCCACGCTGCCTGGACCGGGTGCGGTGGGAGGTCGGGGACGGGGAGAGCAGGAGCAGGTCGTGGAGCGAGTACCCTGACCCTGACAGCTGCAGCGGCGACGGGAGAGGCGACCTCTGGCCCGCCGGCTTCGGCGGCGGCGTCGTGGCCTCGTCGGCCGCGGGGGAGTGGATGTACGGAGGCGCGGGGAGCTTTGCGGCGGCCGGAGCCGGCGAGGGGAAGTCCGTGGCCATGGCTGCCATGTATTTGTCGATCTGCTTCGGGTCGGTGAGGGATTTGGAAGTCTTCGGCGGCCGGTTCTGTCCGGGGACTTTATCAAGGGCCAGGGGAAAGCGAGACGACTCAGATTCTCCTGGGCCCACGCGTCAGAGAAAGAGGTGCGCGAATATAGCCGTTGCGGAGTTGGACACGAGGGTTGGGTACGTGGCCGCCGGATGACTCGCGGGCGACCGGGTGGGTCAGGTCGGAGTGGGTCCCGCGTGTCGTTGACGTAGAATTTGAATTTTCAGGGGACTTTTTTTTGCGGGTAGGTGGACGTCGTAGAGTTCATTTTTGGACAGCACTACACCGCGGCGGCGCACCAACGCGTCTCCGTGCGGCGGATTTTCCCGACCCCACCCAGTTAGTTTTAATTAGGGAGCACGCGCACGCAACACACAGCCCCACTCGCAGTCCTCGCTGACATTTAGCAGAAGCAGCACATAGCATTCCTGTTCAGCTTTTCCGAAATAATAAGCGCGCATGCAGCTGTTGTGCTGCTGCCCATTGCCATTCTGCAAAAGTTTTGTACAATGTAGTATGATGCTTAAAAATAGGAAAGAAAAAGCACACAAAGTTTGTCGCTACTAGCATCATGACCGTGACATGTCCTAGAGACCTTCAAATAAATTGTACGCTACAATTACCAGATTAACTAGAAAAACCACGAGATAAATTTCACTTAGCTGCCAGATTATAACCACACATCAATGTCACCGGGCTAATGAGGCAACTAGTCAGAATTAATCTGGCAGCTAAATCTAACTAATTTGGCAATTCCCACTAATTTGAAATCCTACTAATTAATCGGGCAATTACTACTAACTAATATGGCAATTGCTACTAAATTAACCTGCCAATTAGTCATCCTCTTGCAAAGCACCTGGTAGAACTCGACAAAGGCCCTCCCATGGAGAGAGACCAGACAGGCCGGTGGACATCTCCTCCATGCCGGCGTCGGCGTTCTTGCACCTCCCCCGGGCGCGGCGACAACGTGCTCCTCTCGAGTCTTCCGCAACGCTCCTCTACCTATCCCCGTCGAGGCGCCACCCATGGCAGTGCTCGGCGGCGGCCTCTTGACGGAGATCCTCCACCTCCCCCGGCGAGGCGCCACCCGCGGCGGTGCTCGAGGTGGCCTCCCGACGGCGTTCTTCCATCTTCCCCGGTGAGGCACCACCCGCGACGGCGCTCCGCGGCGGCCTCCACGCGCCGGTGCTCGACGGCGGCCTCCCGACGGCGTTCCTCCACCTCCCCCGGCGAGGCGCCACCCGCGGCGGTGCTTGCGGCGGCCTCCCAACGGCGTTTCTCCACCTTACCCGGTGAGGCATCACCCGCGGCGGTGCTCGCCGGCGGCCTCCCGGCAGCAGTGCTCCCCATGGCGGTCATGGATAAGGTTGGGCATGCGTGTGTGCCAGGAAAGCTTGGATGGGGAAAGAGAGTAAATGAAGATAAGGTGCGGTGTGGCTGCTTCCGTTTCTATAGGGGCGTGATGCGCTTTTTCAGCTAGCAAAAACGTCGCACGGGAGGCTGATCTATGCGGCGCTTTCGGTTAGCTTTTCCCTTCATTTTTTCCCTGTCCTTTTGAACTAAGGAGTTGCTAAAAGGAGGGAAATGTGTTTGAATGCTGACAAAATGTGTACACCGTCATTTTTCTGCAAACAATCACTATAGGAGAAATCCTTCAAGAGTTGCACATAGTCATGATGCGAGATAATCACTAAACTGCATGTATCCTATAAACAGATCACTTCCATCCCGTATCAGTATCTTCCAAAGGATGATTAGGAGAATGGAAGTCCTAACGGAGGTAGCAACCGACATGAATTGATGTTCACCGAAACTCTAAGAAGTGACCAAGGCGGGGGCTCGTGTTGGGCCAATGCCAAACAGAGAGCACACCATGGCATACACTAACAATGCTTCATGGTTTCGATCAAGCATGACCATAGCGGGCAGCTTGAGTCCCCCCTGCAAAGTGTTATGAATGATGGTTTTGAAAGAACATCTCTCATATTATGTTTTGTGTGTTTGATGTCAATGTATGTGATACACTAATGTTTGTTTAAGTGGTACAGGGATTATATAGATACATTTTTATGTGTGTTGGATGTAGTCATCACAAAATGAAGCAAAAAAAGATCATCGGATAATCCGGGCCGGATATTTCCAAAATATCCGCCCCCTTTTTCGGCTAAGGACTTGAGGATTTGCGGTCATGCTGGATAGGGCGGACATTTGCCGGATATTGTCCCGGTTTGTCCCGGCGGATTATCCGGGCCGGTTTTGAAATATCCGGCCCTCGAAAATGGCTAAGGACCTGAAGAAAAGCAAGTCTGGATAGTGGCGGACAATCTCCCGTTTGTACAGGGCCGGATTATCCGGAGGATTCTTTACTAGGCCGGAATATCCGCCCCGAAGCCCCAACGGCTGGATTTTGGGGAGGGTATTTATACCCCTCTTCTTCTTCCTTCCTTCTTTGCTCAATCATTGCACAAGAAATCTGCCAAGCTTCACCTCCATTAGAGCCACCTTAAGAACACAAGATTTGCAAGATCTCCTCCCCCCCCAACCAAAGCTCTTGATCTTTGGAGATTCGAAGGAGAAGACACCGATCTACATCCTCACCGAAGCGTTTTTCATTTCCCCTCATTTGTTTGAGGGATCTCATGCTAGTGTTCCTATTTGGTTCCCTAGTTGATTTGTGTTGATGTGTTGTTGTTGATTGTTGTATTGTTACAGATTTGAGCCTCCAATTCAGTTGTGGATGTGTGCCCCAAGAACCTTGTAAAGGCCCGGTTTCCTCGAGGAAATCCCTTAGTGGAAGTGGGCTAGGCCTTCGTGCCGTTGCTCACCGGAGATCTGAGTGAAGCCTTCGTGGCTGTTGGTTTAGCTTTCGTAGCAACCACACTCCTCCAAACGTAGACGTACCTTCTTGCAAAGGAAGGAAACTACGGGAATCATCTCCGTGTCATCGCGTGCTCCACTCTCGGTTACCTCTATCCTATTCTATCTCCTATATATTGCGTAGCTATATCTTGCTAGATTTGTTACCTTGTCATATAGGTAAATTCACTTAGTTGCATATCTAGAGAATTTACCTTTGTGTCAAGCCTAAATTGAAAAAGAAACTAAAAATTGGTTAGCACATATTCACCCCCCCTCTAGGTGCGGCATACGATCCTTTCAATTGGTATCGAGCCTCGGCTATTTCGGGCTTAACCGCCTAAGAGTATGCCGGACGAGGAGCCTTCAGAAGGGGACGCTAAGACGGTCTCCATGGAAGACTTCAATTCGTTGAAGTCCTCCATGGAAGCCCAAATGGAAAGCATGAAAAAGATGATTGCCGAGCTTTTAACTACGGTCCCCCACAAGGCTCCCATCATAGAGGTAAAGGACACGGGTGCGTTAGAAGAGGGAGATGCTTCGGCATTACCCTCCTCTACCAAACTCGTGGAAGGTGATAACTTAAACACTATCAAATCTCCCATTGCATCTCCTAGGGGAACTAGTGGAGGTGAGAGCTACAATCGAGTAGCTCCACCTTTTCTATCTCCGATTTACCGGTTCCCCATCCCCATTTGAACATTCGGGCGACCCACCTAAGTTTTCCGTTGATAATTTCGATACTTGGCAATTTGAGTTTCGCTCATGTTTGTGCCTCCAATGAACTTTGGAGAATCATCGTGGAAGGCTTCAAGCCATAACCCCGACAAGTTGACTAGAAGAGAAGCGGTTGATAGTCAACTCAACAACACCGCCTTGCACATGATTCAAACTAGTGTGGGGACAAAGGATTTGTCTCGTGTTCGGAACTACACCACCGCCAAGGAAGCTTGGGATGGTTTGGCCGCTAGTTGCATTGGAAGTGAGAGCACGAGAAGGAACAAGTATAATGCTCTTCGGAATAAAGCCGAAGGATTCATGAGGCTACCGGATGAAGATCATGAAGTCATGTATGGAAGACTTCTCACCGTTGCCGATTCCTTCCGGCTTATTGGTGCCACCCACATCAATGACTCTTGGATCAAGGAGAAGTACATTGAATGCATGATGCCGTTTGTACCCATTGATGTCAAGACTCTTGTCGGGAGAGAATGCTATTCCTCTCTCACTTCTCAACAAGTCGTGCACGAGATGCAAGCTCTCAAGGTGCTTGAGCAAAACTCTCATGATTCTCGCAATCGAGCTCTTGGGATGACAAAAGGGTCCAACCTTGCCTTGGCGGTCAACTCCGTTGAAGAAATGATTCCTCAAGAATCTTATAGGGCATCTTGGAGTATGTCCTATCCAGAAGACTTGGAACACCACTACCATGACCACATGGCATTCCATGCTAACTCTTTTTGGGTTGACCCATCCAAGGCCAAGGAAGACAACATCAAGAGCAACAACTCAAGGGGGTTCACAAGTTCGGGCCCAAGGACAAGATCTTGCTACAATTGTGATGACAAGCGCCATTTCATTGCCGAGTGCCCCTATGAGAATAGGGAGACTCATGGTGGAAGGCTCATTCCCAAGGACAAGAGCAAAGATTCAAAGGGCAAATTTTCAAAAGCCCCCAAGAAGAAATTCTACAACAACAAGACCACGAAGGGCAAGAGGCCCTCAAAAATTGTGCTAGTGACTAGGGAAGAATATTCTTCCGATGAAGTTGAAAGCTCTAGTGATGATGAAGATGAAGAAAGCTCAAAGGAAGTGGCCGCCATTGTCACCACCAACATTCCCTCTTCATCTCTCTTTGAATCCCCCAATGAGAATCCTCATATCAAGAATGCACATTGCTTCATGGCAAGGTCCTCCTTGGACACATCTATTGTGCTATCAACTCAAGAAGAATATACCTCCGGAGATGATGATGTTGATGATGAAGAAGATGCAACCTCTAATGGATTGGTCGCTCTTGCCTCCCTCTCCACTAACTCTTCATCACCAAGTGAATCCCCCAATGAGGTCATTCATGTGGAGGAAGAAAGTTGCCTCATGGCTAAATCCTCCGAGGTATCATCTCCTAACCCCTCTACGCCTAACATTTCAAATGATCTAGGGGTTGATCTTGCTAGTCTAAAAGTGAAACAAGAAATGCTAGAGTTTGATGATTTCATTCTTAACCTACAAGGTAATACTAAAAAGCATGTTTCAAATCTCATGGTTCGTATGGCTCAACTAAATGGTACTCTTGAGAAAAATGCCAAATAGAGAGAGAAGACGCTCTTGAACTACATGCTCTTAGAAATGCCCTTGAGAAAAGTCAAGAAACCATAGCTTCTCTTGAAGAGAGGTTAGAAAATCTTGGAGATCCTCAAGATAAATTTAACAAGCTCACTAAAGCTAGAGATCTTGCTAGAGCTAAGTCTAAAGTGTTTTCAAAGGAAAATGCCAAATTTGGTGTTGATCATGAGAAACTTGTGAGAGATCTAGATGATCTAGACAAGGCACACAAAGCCTTGAAGAGTGAATACTCTCTCCTATCCAAGTCTTATGAGCAACTTCAAATTAGGCTCGCTTCATATGACATACCTAGCACCTCTACTCCTTCATGTGATCATGCAAATATTATTGAGGAAAATGCTAGGTTGAAGGATGAACTTGCTAAGGCCTCCTCTCCCCAAAGTAAACTTTCCTTGGATGATCTTTTGAGTAAGCAAAGATCAAACAATGGGAAGGAGGGCCTTGGTTATAATGCCAAGGCAAAGAAGGCAAACAAGCAAAAGGCCAAGCCCGCACAAGAGAAGAAGAAAGCCATCACTAATGGTGAAGCCTCCAAGGGCAAAACCAATAATGATGATGATGCGGGAATTGCTAACCCTCACTATGTTTTATTTAAAGATTATTATGGTGATGTTTATGCTAAATATGTTGGCCCATATGATGGTTATGTTGCTTGGTCTATTTGGGTCCCAAAGACCCTTGTTGCAATCCAAGAATTGATCTCATGTAGGACTATGCCGCCGGAGGTTCAAAATGGGTACTTGATAGTGGATGTACAAGTCATATGACCGGCGGCAAGAACCTCGTCAAGGAGTTGAGGCCTAACATAAACAATATCACCGTCTCCTTTGGCGATAATTCTACATCCAAGGTATTGGGTTTTGGCAAGGTTGTGGTTGCACACCACATTACTCTTGTGGATGTCATGCTTGTCAAAACCCTTGGCTACAATTTACTTTCCGTTTCCACCCTTGGCAAGATGGGTTTCGCCGTATTTATTGATAATGATATTGTGGTCCTCTTGTGGAGCAAGACTCTAAAAGTTGCTTTCGTTGGGTATCGCGAACACAACTTGTATGTGGTGGACTTTTCGGGACCACCAAGTGCGATGTGCCTATTCGGAAAGGCGGATGTGGGTTGGTTGTGGCATCGCCGCTTGGCCCATGTCAACATGAGAACTTTGCAAAGTCTTCACAAGGGGAACCATATTGTGGGAATAATGGAAAATGTGTCTTTTGCCAAAGATCGTGTTTGTAGGGCTTGTGTTGAAGGCAAAATGCATGACTCTCCGCATCCAAGCAAGACTATCATCTCTTCCAAGAGGATCTTGGAGCTCCTTCATGTGGATCTCTTTGGTCCCGTCACTCATGCAAGTCTTGGTGCGAAGAAACATTGCTTGGTGATTGTTGATGACTACTCAAGATACACTTGGGTCTACTTTCTCAAGACGAAAGATGAGACTCAACAAATATTCATTGACTTTGCCACCGAGGTGCAACGCCAACACAACCTCCTCATTATGGCAATAAGAAGTGACAACGGCTCCGAGTTCAAGAACTATACACTCAATGATTTTCTTAGTGATGAGGGGATTCGTCATCGCTGCTTACACCCCTCAACAAAATGGTGTTGCGGAGAGGAAGAACCGGACTCTTATGGATATGGCAAGATCTATGATGGCGGAGTATAAATCCCGCTATAACTTTTGGGCCGAAGCCATCTCCACCGCTTGTCACTCTTCTAACCGGCTCTATTTCCAAGGGCTTGAACAAGACTCCATATGAAATACTCACCGGAACAAGCCTAATATCTCATATTTCAAGGTGTTCGGGTGTAAGTGTTTCTACAAAATCAAAGGAGTTCGTTTATCTAAATTTGCTCCTAAAGCTTTGGAGGGTATATTTGTTGGTTACGGTGCTGAATCTCACACTTATAGAATCTTTGATATATCTTCCAAGATTATCATTGAATCTTGTAGTGTGAAGTTCGAAGAAAATGATGGCTCCCAAGTGGGGCAAGTTGATGTTTGTGCAGGTGATGAAATAGCTCAAGATGCCATAGTAAGAATGGGTGTGGGATTTTTCCGCCCCATTGAGGGACACGGTGTGGCGTCTCGGGAAGAACTATGCTCTACCACGGTGGAGCCCTCATCTTCTCAACATCAACAAACCCTACCTAGTGAAGCAAATGATGCACCAACCCAAGAACAAGAACAAGACCCTCCCTCTTGTGTGCAAGATCAAGGACAAGATCAACCAAGCATTCATGATGGCTCCAATGAGGATCCAATCAACTCTTGCCCTTCTCCGAATATTGTTCAAGATCAAGCACATGAGGATGAGCAACCTCAAGAAATTGAGGAAGCTCAAGTTGAAGGTCAAGACGGGACCCAAATGATCAAGTTGATCAAGTGACACCTCCAAGGCCAAGAAGAACCAAGGAGGAGATCGAGGCCCGTCGTTTAGCAAGAAGAGAAAGGAATCTTGAAATTCGTGAACACACTCATGACAAGGGTCCTTGGTGATTTAAGGGCAAAAGTTTCCACAAGAAGGCAATTGGCTAACTTTAGCAATCATCATGCTTATATCTCCTTAGTGGAACCCAAGAAAGTATTTGAATCCCTTGAAGATTCGGATTGGTTGGAAGCTATGCACGAAGAACTCAACAACTTCAAGCGCAACAAAGTATGGACCTTAGTAGAGAAGCCAAAGGAGCCGCAATGTTATAGGCACTAAATGGATATTCAAGAACAAGCAAGATGAGTTTGGAAATGTTGTGAGGAACAAGGCAAGATTGGTGGCTCAAGGTTCTCTCAAGTTGAGGGAATTGACTTCGGAGAAACCTATGCTCCCGTGGCTCGCCTTGAGTCCATCCGTATCCTTCTTGCTTATGCATCGCATCATAACTTTAAGTTACAACAAATGGATGTGAAAAGTGCTTTTCTTAATGTTCCTTTGCATGAAGAGGTTTATGTTAAGCAACCCCCAGGGTTCGAGGATCTCAACTTTCCTAACCATGTCTACAAGCTTGATAAAGCTCTTTATGGTCTCAAACAAGCTCCTAGAGCTTGGTATGAGCACCTTAAAGAATTATTGGTAGACCGTGGGTTTGATGTTGGGCTAATCGATCCCACTCTTTTTACTAAGAGGGTCAATGGGGAGCTTTTCGTTTGCCAATTATATGTTGATGATATTATCTTTGGCTCCACTAACAAAGCTTTCAATGATGAATTCTCAAAGCTTATGACCGATAGGTTTGAGATGTCTATGATGGGAGAGATGAAGTTCTTCCTTGGTTTTGAGATCAAGCAATTGAGGGAAGGAACCTTCATCAATCAAGCAAAATATCTCCAAGACATGCTCAAGAGGTTCAAGATGACCGAGATGAAGGGTGTGGCCACTCCTATGGTTACCAAATGTCATCTTGCACTAGATCCCAATGGTAAAGAGGTGTATCAAAAGGTATATCGCTCCATGATTGGATCCTTGCTTTACCTTTGTGCATCTAGACCGGACATAGTGTTGAGTGTTGGTGTGTGTGCAAGGTATCAAGCTTCTCCTAAGGAGAGCCACATGATGGCTCTCAAAAGAATCTTTCTATATTTGGTTGATACCCCAAGATATGGTATTTGGTACCCAAAGGCTCAAGTTTTATTCTCAATGGATATACCGATGCGGATTGGGCGGGTGACAAGGATGATAGGAAATCAACTTCTAGGGCTTGCCAATCTTTAGTGAGCTTGTTAATTTTATCTTGAGGATCTCCAAGATTTTCTAACCTCTCTTCAAGAGAAGCTATGGTTTCTTGACATTCCTCAAGGGCATTTCTAAGAGCATGTAGTTCAAGAGCGTCTTCTCTCTCCACCGCCGAAGCCGAATATGTTGCCGCCGCAAGTGGATGCACTCAATTGTTATGGATGAGGCAAACTTTAAAGGAATACGGTGTCATTTGTCAAAAGTGCCTCTATTATGTGACAATGAAAGTGCCATCAAGATTGCCTATAATCCGGTGCAACATTCAAGAACGAAGCATATTGAGATCAGGAATCATTTCATTAGGGATCATGTTGCTCGTGGTGATATTGAGCTTATCTATGTTCCTACCAAAGATCAACTTGCCGATATATTCACGAAGCCTCTTGATGAAGCAAGGTTCTCTTATTTGAGGAATGAGCTAAATATCATTGATTCAAGGAGTATAGCTTGACCATCATGCAAACACACCTTTGTCTCAAAACTTTATTTGGTTTAGATGTGGGCATGGAAATAGGGGGAGTGCGGTTTAAATTATTGAGCTATCCCTCCCCCATAATGCCAACATTAAGAAATCATTCTCTTTATATCATATGTTGATATGTGAGCTTCAATGATGAGTAGTGGCTTGGACCCAAGATATATCTTCGCGGTGCCATGCCACAACACTCATATATGGTGGCCTAGGCCACCACACTCTTCTTTGTGAAGAGTTGGAGTTATTTGGATCTTACCGCCTTTTATTTGACAACTCCATGTTCTTATGGGAAATCACTCTAGTTTTGGCATTATTTGCTCATATCTTGCAAACTTGAGTGATCATGTACCATTAACAGTTTGTACCCTCTAAACCTAAGCCTACACTCTCCTATAAGCCACTTCCATCTTGCTCATTTGTCATGTTTGGTAAAAACTTGGAGTTTGAGGTTTCTCGGTCGGATGATCTAGGTTGCCCCATCTTATTGGTAAATATGCATCTTATATGTGACGTGATATTTTATTGCACCACATATGGGTTCGCAAATAACCAACTAAAGATAGGCAGGATTTTGTTCGAATTTTCCAAAACCGGATAATCCGGCCCGCACCCAATATCCGGCCCGCGGATTATCCACCCCACTTTGGGCCGGATTATCCGGCCGGGAGATTTGCGGGAGGACTAAGGGAGGCCGCGGGGAGAACGGTTGCCACATCAATTAGTTCCCCACGCGCCCCTTTCTCCCTCCTCAAGCCGCCGGAGCTCCTCCTCGCCGGAGACGCCCCGTCTGCTCCCTCTCGGAGTTTTTGGGTGGATCGGGTGCCTCTCCTCCCTAGCTACCTTCTCCTCCAAGCGGCTTTCGCAATAGATGCGGGTATGACTCACAATCCCTAACCCTAGGTGTTGTGTTTTGTATGTGCTATTTTCTTGGTGAAGATGGTGTCTAGTTGTTCCAAATCGTGTGTACTATACTCCTCTTGCATGCTATGAGGCCGATCTGGTCATAGACAAGTTTTTGATTGGAAGAACTGCAAGATTCGCAGGGCCGGATTATCCGGCCCCCGCAAAGACCGGATTATCCGGCCTGGCCGGATTATCTGCCCCCAGGGGACACCGGATTATCCGGCCTGGAGCTTCATCGCCGCTGCAGTTCTGTTTCAATCTATCGTGTCTAGACTTGTACCGACTTATAGTTTGTTTCTAGAGTACATTACTGTATCATACATGACTTATGAGCATTATCTTCTCTTTGCTATCCATCTTTGCTATACACAGGTCGTGTTTCTCGGGGTGCTCGGAGACGCCCAAGGGCTGATCGGTCAAATGATGAGTTCGCGCCCAACACTCCTCGCAAGTCCTCAGCATCTAGGCACAAGAACAAGGCTTCAAGGGAAAACTACAAGACCATGGACCCTGTCTCTTATTCCGCTATACGCATGAAGAACTGGTATGAAGACCTCCCGAGGGATGAAGAGACAGAGGGCAGGAAATACTGGTGCATGGAGCAGGAGTTCATCTACAAGGACATTTATGAGCCCATGAAGAAGAGACCCATGCAAGCTATCGATGTGGACCTTCTGGCAGTCAACAATCATTTTGAAGATGCAATCTGGGTAGTGCAGGATGGGCTTGAAGGATATCATGAAGATTCAATGTGACTATAGTCCAGAGTTGGTGAAGCAATTCTTTGCCACTTTGGCCATCTAGAAAGATGAGGACCGCACTATGGAATGGATGACTGGCTCCACTCACTGTAGGGCCACCTTGCGCCGTTTGCTGGTATTCTTGGAGTTCTGCAGGAGGAGGTCGTCGTCTCCATGGACCACAGAGGGCAGATAAGAGTGTGTTGTTTGATCTCTATACCTCACTGGAAAAGTTGGTTCTTCCAAGGGGCTGCTTCCCATCTATGGTCAGGTTCTTTCGGGCCACCATCTCTCCAAGTGGTGGTAACAATGATGCACTCCGGGGAACACTTGTGGATCTTATGCACCTCAGCTTTCGGTGTGCTCGTGATGTTAATGAGGAACATAACTACACTATTGATGTCATGGACTTCATCTTCAATGAGATTCATGATGCCATGGTCTCCCGGACCACCATACCTTACGCACCATATATCCAGCTCCTCATCAACAACACTGTGGCCTTGGAAGGTGAAGACTTGAGCGGGTACCCATTGATGAAGCACACTGTTAAGAAGGCTTACAAGCTTAAGCCAGTCTCTTCTGCTGTACCTGCACCTGACTCCTTCATGGGTGATGCTCGTTCTAGTGGTTTTGTTCCTGCTCCATCCTGACCTCCCGGCTATGAAGAAACAAGTGAGCAGGCTTAGTTGGTTTCAGCGTCACATCCGTTGCATGAACATTGAGATCCATAAGGAGAACTATGCGGCCAGCCGAGAGCGTTCTGAGATTAAGCATACTCAGCGGTTATTCTGCACAAGCTCAGTGGTGAGCAAGGACCCCCGCCTCAGCCTCCCCACCCAGGTTACAGTGGGTGGCATTCTGCACAGGTTCCGTGGAGTGATCTTGATGATTGCATTCAAAGGTCCAACCTCACTCGCCGCTCTCCGTGCGACACGATGAAGAAGAAGAAGAAGCGGCGTACGGTCCGATGATGAAGATGGCTCCGAGTGATCTCCAAGGGGCGAGTAGCATCGCGCTTTTTGGCGTCTCGATGCCAAAGGGGAGAAGTGTTCTATTAGGAACTCTCTCGGGGATTTGCATGGTTTGGGCACAAGCATATGCGTTTATCATTCCTTTATTGCTTGTGTTCCCTCTTATTTGAACTATTTGGTTGTGTTCCGTTTAAAACTATGTGCTATGTGGTGTGAGACATTGTTATGGTTTTCGGATTTCTATATGTTGAGATCAAGGCTATTATATTATGTGTGATGCTATATCTCTGTATTATATGAATAATGCATATATTATTTGATGATAATATTAAAAATGATTAAAAATAAAATTATTCCATATTCAAATTCCTCACACTTTTTTAATAGTTATGCATATATTATTTGTCCACTTGCGGTTTAAAGATTGAAAGATATTAATTATTTGGCCATATTATATGAATAATGCATATATTATTTGATAATAGTATTAATAAATGAATAAAAATAAAATTATTCCATATTCAAATTTCTCACACTTTTTTAATAGTTATGCATATATTATTTGTCCACTTGCGGTTTAAAGATTGAAAGATATTAATTATTTGGCCATATTATATGAATAATGCATATATTATTTGATAATAATATTAATAAATGAATAAAAATAAAATTATTCCATATTCAAATTCCTCACACTTTTCTAATAGTTATGCATATATTATTTGTCCACTTGCGGTTTAAAGATTGAAAGATATTAATTATTTGGCCATATTATATGAATAATGCATATATTATTTGATAATAATGTTAATAAATGAATAAAAATAAAAAATTCCATATTCAAATTCCTCACACTTTTTTAATAGTTATGCATACATTATGTTTCCACTTGCGGTTTAAGGATTGAAAGATATTAATTATTTGGCCATATTATATGAATAGTGCATATATTACTTGATAATAATATTAATAAATGAATAAAAATAAAATTATTCCATATTCAAATTCCTCACACTTTTCTAATAGTTATGCATATGTTATGTATCCACTTGTGGTTTAAAGATTGAAAGATATTCAAATTTCTCACATTGGTATATGCTATATTATTATCGTATGGTAGTATTGACAACAAGGTACAACCATATAGCACGGCAGGAAGAACCGAAAAGTTAAGCGTGCTGAGGGTGGAGTAGTGTGAGGATGGATGACCGACCGGTAAGTGATCAAGTCTAAAATTTGAGTATAAATTATGTGTAATTAGTGTTAACAATGGTCCAAGTGAGAGAGTAACGAAAAATAAATAATAAAAAATGAAAAACAAAAATGAAAAACAAAAAAAAATGAAAAAAGATAAATGAAAAAAATAAAAAACCTTTTATCCCGATTTTGGTTACGAGCCGGGACATAAGATCCTCTAGCCCAAACACCCACATCGCAGCCACGTGATGAACTTTATATCCCTGCCGGTAACGGCCGGGACAAAAGGCCTAGCCTCCCTTGTCCCGGATGGCAGGTCAGGACAAAAGCCTCTCACCATCCGCGGCAACAGGTCTGTTCTCCACTAGTGCGGCGTTCTCTTTTCTCACAAAACGACCCAGAGCGCCGCCTAGATTTTCCTAGGGGCCCAAGGATCCGCCAGCTCGTGCTCCCGCCGATTGCGGACGAGGCAGACCGGATGGCAGCCACCGCGTCGACAAGGAAAGAGCGGGCACCTCACAAGGAAGACCACACCGCCTTGCTGGCCATGGGGCGGGCAGATGAGTCGACTAGCACAACAGGTCACGGCCGTGTGCGGCGCCTGGCCTGCCTGGTCCTCGCTCCACACGCTTCTCAGCCGCCGCCGCCTGGGTGTCCCCCGGGAACTGACGCGCGCTAGGCCGACTGTGGACGGAAACGGGTGGGGCTAGACACTGCAGTAGTAGCGGCGGTTGAGGGGACGTAGCTAGTGCCTGCGCTGCTGTGCATTCAGCCCATCGAGACGGCCAGCAAGGAGATGCTCGAGGTGCTCTACTGCCAGGTTTGATTCCGCTCTTGCTATTGTTTCAGTCTATCGCATTATCCACTTCTTTGTCAGTAGCTTCTGTTAATGTTAATTTGGGACCTAGGGTTAACTAAAATTTGATAGATTCATGTTGCTTTGAGTAATGAAAGTTCAATGCAAGGTCAAGTCCAGATCATTCTAAACTACAAGCCAGAATTATCTATTTGATTTGACTTGTTTTGCAGAAATTCTAATATTATCTGAACTGAACATACACGTGAAATAGGCCTCTGTATTTTCCTACCGGAGATTTATTAATTTTGGTGGCAATTACAGTAATGGTGCACAATAACCACCACTACCGGTGATCTTCATGTCTGGGGCTGCTTCTTTAATTACATGCATCCCGGATTCGACTTCTGATATCCAATGGGGGAAGACAAGGATTTCCCTTTGTATGAGCACACATATCAAATCTATCGTGTTATGCCTAGGCAAAACATCCACAGGTTAATTTGACTTGCTTGATAATTTATGGTATATACTATCCCGCTGTTGTGTTTTACTGGTTTGCAATTTGATAGATGCTTTTGATGGGTTATAGGTTTGTGGTAATGGTCATTGTTTCGAATATTGAAGATCTATTAGCTTAGGAAGGGCAGTATTTCTTTTGATATATAAGCACTTCACATGATCGAATCTATGGAAGTTGAGAAAATGCAGTATAGCTGATAGCTTCTCGAAAGGACTCATAGATTGATCTCACTTCAAGACTGCAAGTTGTATATCAATACATTGTCATACCTATTTTTATTTCCCTCATATGGTTCTATTTGTTTACTATTCTATTTACATATTGCTACGCTTTGTTAATACTAACTCTTGCAACAATATGCAGCTATGACAACAGTTCATTTTTGTCATTTGAATCAAAATAACTGTTCTAGTGTGAAATAATAATAACCTTTAATTGTTGGTAATTTGTATGTGATTAGGTTGCTTTTTAGTTGTATATTATGTGGCAACATTTTAGATGAACCCATATATAATGTTTTCAAGTTTAGCGCAACGTATTTAAGGTCTATTCTCTTTGATTTATATCAAAAGAATCTGAAATGTGACCAACTATGCTGAAATATACTTTGGCCTTTTAGAGTTTCCATTGATAGAAATCTTAGCCATTCGGCACTTGGTGCAGTTGACCTTTGTAGCAGTATGCATATTTTCTCTGAATCCATATTTCGTCCTTTTCCAGGGCCTATTGATTGCAGATGCCGCTATGCATTTTGGTAACAATAAGCGATACTATTTCTAACTTCTGTTTCCAAAATCATTGGCATCCTAGAATAGTATTATTCCTTTAGGGAAGCTAATTAGTAAGTACATCTCAACAATCATGTGGTCCTTCCTTTTAAAAGGACCCAATAGTATTAATTACTCTAGAATTGACGCATATCTTTAGAGCATTTAGCTCCCTAAAATTGAAGCCTTGTGCATACTTCCGGTTTAATTTTCGCACATGAGATCGCATGGTGCCATGAAAAGGGTCTACTTGTCAAGCTACATCCAGTTTCAATTTTACAGAGTTGGTTCGTTGGGGTTAGTGGGGTAAAAAAAAACGTGTGAGATCATTGTTTCAGAGGGAAGTTACTATATAGGTCGCCTATCGCAGACCCATGAGTATGCCCCTATTCCTCTCTTCGGATTTAGTCCTTATAATTGTAACCTTTGGTTCTGTGCTATTCTGGTCGGTTGAGATGTGCAGTTTAGAGTAATAAGTGAATTAAATTATTTGAAAAAACATTTGAGTATATTGCTTGCTCTGTTGTTCAGGGTTGAAGACCACCTAAGTGGCAAAGCTGTTTGTGTATATTCATATTGAAAACATGAGGCCATGCCATCCTAGGCTGAAGCTTCAAAGTAATCACGTCTTGGAAATTAATTGAGCTTTATTTCAGCTTAATCTATTTGAAAATGAAGGCTAGAAGGTATACTTGAGTTTTCTTCTAACCTAAATGCAGAGTTGTATTAAATTTTATAATATTTGGCGAAGAGCTTGCAAAGATAAACTTAACCACATTCTTAGTTAAAATCATAGCTCAAGAGTCTTAGTATGTCCACTTTCAGTTCCTTAGATTGATTAACAGATCATGTACACATATATCAATAGAAATCAATAGTCAAAGATATGTTTAGAGACCATCGATGTCAAAAATATCTTTGCTGCTGGTGGGAGATGGGAGTATATTGTACGAATATTTAGTAGTCTAAATGAGCAGAAATATATGTTTGAGCTGCTTCATTTGGTTAGAAAGATCATATGCAAAACTTTCGTAGGGGGTATTTATTTGAGACACATGCAGGCCAAAGTTTGTTTCTACCAAAATGCAGGAATGCTATTTGCATTTACGGGTGTTATAATCTGTTGTTAGTTCAGATGTTTAGTTCATTAATCTTATCTCAAACGGACACATTTGTGCACTAATAGCTATATGTATGCAATTCGTTATTCTGCTAGCATCTTATATTTCTTAAGGAACATGCCAACGAAGCTACTTTTGCTGATTTATAACATTTTTTTTTAATTAGTCTAGGTGCCTTCTATAGTACATGTTTGCAACTCAGTCTTTTGTAGGCAATTCAATTTTTTTTATTCTTGGCTAATGTAAATTATCTTTCTTTAATCCAGTACTCCAGTTGACTAACAAAACACACGTATTATGGTTTCCTCGCCTTTACGATTTATTGTGATTGTAGCATGAAGGATCAAATAACTTTTTATTCAATTATTTATAATTCCTGCTGCTTCTTATTTGTATCTTTTCAGGTCTTCAGCTGTTCGTTGCGATAGGTTTGGCAGTACGTAATTACACTGGTTTATTTTGTAGCTGTGGTCTTTAGGCACCGAAAGAGGTCCACCAAAGAATTAACTCAAGATGATATTAGTGTATCTCTCCAGATTATTGCTGCCTATGAAAGAACACACTGTTGTTGCACATGATCAGAGATTCTCTCAAGTCTCAAGCAACTGTTTCCGGGGATAATTTCCGATGTTATATTTGAACCCTTCTACTACGAAACGGATATATGTATACCGGTTGTTGTTTGAAATATTTAACATTAGCTTTCTTTCCATGTCGATGCAATGCGCTCGACCTCACTGTCCCACGTCTGGCTCAGTGGGGGAGTTGGTCAGGCCCGTCATAGCCACTACCTGCTCCAAATCATGGTAAGCTTGCTGTTTCTCAGTGTCTCACTTCCTTGTGTCAACTGAATAATGTACCTTCTCATCGTGTATCCCCCAATTTGGTTCATCTGCAGACATTATTTCCTAAAAGTACCAGGTTACTATAGGAGTGTTATCACCCAATTTGGTTTTCAGTGCCAGAAGCTTTCGTGATGAAGTGGGCAGCTACGTCGCCGAATCTAGACATGTTTCTTTCCCATCCCTGCTATTCTTCCCAATTTATGTCATTGCTTTGAGGGTACCGTGGTAAACCATTTCCCATATTTTCCTTACTGTGTAAATACCGCCGGGAACAATGATTGTTTTGCACAAAGCCTTGGAAATAATGTTAGCTATGTCCCCATGTTCAGAATATAGCTTCTTCTGTTAGAGTTTGCTTCCTGATTGAAACTTGTTTGGTGATAAGGGTTCAAAATCTCCATTTATTGAATTATGTAGAGATTATTAGTCGTACGTAATCAGCAATTTATAGTACGATTAGATGTGGTAGCCATGACCTTGATGTGTTGCTCCATAATAGGAGCTTCAGTTGTAGCCATGCCCTTTTAACTCCCTACCTCTCATTGACATCTCATCTAAATCATATCAAAGGGAGGGAACTGTGCCAGTAAATATCGAGTGTTCTTTACGTGGATCCATCAATAGGATAATTTATCTTTTATTGCCATAGATCCATACTTCGTTAGCTTGATAACAGAAGTGGGATGGACTCCCTCCACCTGGCTATTAAAGAGAGGTCCCTCTATTGGAAGCTGAGGGTGAAGGTCCGTTATGCTCTCGAGGGGGACGAGAACACTAAGTTCTTCCACACCTCGGCCACCTGTCGCCTTCGGCGTAACTCCATTACTTCCCTCGAGGTGGATGGGGTGACGACCACGTCCCACCCTGGTAAAGCGGCCATTCTTAAGGCCTACTACACTGAGCACTTGGGTGCTGTAAGCCCTACCTCCTGGCGTTTCGACCTCAGGTCGCTCTATCCCCCGGTCCCTCGCTCCCTGTGCCCCTCAGCGCTCCTTTCACCCGCGATGAGATTAAGTTGGCCTTCCTCTCCATGAACAGGCTGTCTAGTCCTGGTCCAGATGGTTTTGGCCCCTCCTTCTTCTCATCTTTCTGGGACACAGTGGCCTTAGATGTTTTCGCGGTCTTTGACTCCTTGTACAATGGCAACATCGACCTCACCCGCATCAACCGAGCCTTCCTCGTCCTCCTCCCCAAAACAGACGGTGCCAACAACCCCTCCCTTTTCCGGCCTATCTCCCTCCAGAACTGCATTATGAAAGCCATCACGAAGGTCCTGACCACGAGGTTGCAGGTGGCTATCCACTCCCTTGTTGATGCTGACCAGACTAGTTTCCTCTCTGGGCGCCGGATCTCGGAAAACATCGTCTATGCAGCTGACATCATCAGATGCTGCCACCTGCGCAAAGCCCCAACCCTTGTGTTCAAAATTGACTTCAAAAAGTCCTTCGACTCGTTCAATTGGGATAGCCTCCTGGCCATCCTTCGGGCTCGGGGGTTTGACGACCTTTGGTGCGATTGGATGGACCGTATTCTCAAAACCGGCCATACCGCGGTGCTTCTCAACGGGGTTCCCGGTGATTGGATCCGCTGCAAAAATGGCCTCCGTCAGGGAGACCCGCTCTCCCCCTATCTTTTCATCATTGTTGCGGATGTCCTTCAATGACTGATTCACAACGCGTTTCACCTCGGCATGCTGTCGCACCCCCTCTCGCCCACCACCCCCTGCCCGGTCCTCCAATATGCGGACGACACTCTTATCATCTGCAGAGCGGACGCTGAGTCTGCATCGCATCTCAAGCTTGTTCTTGACGATTTCGCCGCAGCCACCGGACTCGCAATAAATTTTCACGAACCCTGTTTTATCTCTATGAACGTCCTTCCCCAGGATGAGGCTCTCATGGCATCCTCTCTCGGATGTCCCGTCTCCTCCTCCCCCCAGTCCTACCTCGGACTCCCGCTTTCCCCCACCAAACTTCCCATCTCTGCTTACGCCCCGCTTATTCTCTCCTTCGACCGCCGCCTTTCGAGGTGGCGTGCTCTCCTCCTTTCCTCTGGTGGACGCCTCGTGTTATGCAATGCCGTGCTGAACAACCTTGCTACCTACTATATGTGCTCGTTTTTGCTTCCATAGGGTGTGCTCGAAAGTATAGACAAGAGGAGGCGCGCCTTCTTCTGGACCGGCAAAGATTCTTGCTCTGGTGCTCGTTGTCTAATTGCTTGGGATTAAGTTTTGTTGTCTAAACAGGAGGATGGCTTCGGCGTTAAGGATGTCCACCGGCAGAACAGGTGCCTTCTCTTAAACTTTGTCCATAGACTCCACCAGACTGACTCGCTTCCTTGGAAAGATTGGTTTCGGCAACATTCAGGGCGCGACCTCGGCGATATGACCTCTACCCCATCCTTCCTCGACGGAATTGTGCGGGAATGCCTCCCGCTTTACCGTGCTATTACACGCGCCGGTATTGTGAGTGGCACCACCACCTCCTTTTGGCTCGACAGGTGGCTCCCCGGTAGGCCGCTAGCCAAGCGGTACGCGGCACTCTTCTCCCACGTCACCAGGCCACATGCGACTGTGGCCACTGTTGTCGCCTCGGGCTTTTTGCTGCAGCTCCGTCTGTCTTCCGCCGCCGAGCGGGAGCTTGCCATTGTCCAGGGCTACGTGGACGCCGTCGCTCTCATCGATAGACAGGATCTCCGCTTCATCGACTCTCCTTCGACCCCTCCGTTCAGCTCTCGCGAGGCCTACCGCATGCTCTTCCCGCGTCGTGCCCCTGATGCGTCTGCTTGCAAGGCTTGGGAGCTGAAGCTTCCCGCGAAGATCAGCATCTTCGCGTACCTCGCCGACATCGACAGGCTCAGCAGGAGAGCCAACCTCTTCTTCAAGAACTGCGCTCCCTCTGACTCCTGCGCAGCATGTTCCGCCACTGAGACCGGGAGGCATCTCTTCTTCGACTGCTCCGTCTCTGTGGAGGTCTGGGCCAGGCTAGGGGTGCTCATCCCTAGTGGCGACTTCTCCATATGGGACCTCACTCCCCCGACTGCCGTGGACTCTACTATCTAGCGCGCTGGCATTGCAGCGATTTTATGGTCGATTTGGAAGGCGAGGAACGACCTCGTTTTCAACGCCAAGCCCTCCATCGCACGCCTTGTGCTCCGTCGGGCTGGTGATGACCTTGTGATTTGGCGTTGGCGGTACAAGATCCATGACCGCGGGAGTTTAGATGATCTTCGTAATACTATCCTCTTTGCTGCTGTTTAGCTGATTGTATGTCATGCTCTAAATCCCCCTGTACCCCCCTTCTCTCTTTCTGTATGATGTGACTGCCAAAGTCAACTCGAGTAATATAACAAGAGGTGGGGAATTTATCCCCCCCCCCCCCCCCGTAAGTCTCGAAAAGAAGAAGAAAAAAACCGAAAGGAAGAGCATGTAATAATACCAGAACCAAGTTTAAACAGTTTTCTTATGTTAGACATAGCATGGTTTAATATTTCAATGTGTTGCGTGCTTGAGTTCCTGGCAGACCCTGTATTTCTCCATTATGACATGTAAAGTATACACTTCGTTAAATATGCATATCAAACCTGACTCCTTAGGCCCAAACAGAATTGGAGTACAAAATGAATTCAAACTTAAACCAGTGCTATTCTATTCTGTCTAGAGTAACATGAACTGCTTTCTTAAGGTTCACTGAATCAACGTCACATATACATCCTACCTGACAAATGACCCCTGGGTCGTGAGATTTTAGACAAAAAATAGGATTCAATGCAAGGCAGCCAGTTACATACTACAGTAGATACACCATTCTGGAATCCAATGTGTCGCTTAAGTGCTTCCCAGCAACATCGTCTCCCTTTAGTTTCCGTATCTTTTACTGAATACTGCAGAGGAAAATAAATTTCTTCGTATGGATCCCAGAGAGAAGTTTGCCAGCCAAACTATGTTAGGCAATCAGTATTTTCTCCCTTGACCGGAAAGTAATTTTTTTTTTGATAAAGGGCGCTTTACTATTACTCATGTTTAAGCAATACATCCGGCCTCTGCATAACAAGGATGCACACAGCCGCTGATAGTTCCAGTTGAAGAAACCAAGCAAAAAGGAAATCACACGAGTATTTTGTCTGATAAAAGCAAAAACTAGACTGTAGGAGGCAAAATCCTTCTACTATGCAGCCACCCATGTTGGGTAATAAAATCTTTCGCCGTTTTCTCCAAGCGTGAAGACACCTCCGTAAATAGGTCGCGGTCCTCCAAACGCTGAAATGACGACCATGAACGGAGCAACGCCGTATATCGGTAAACGACCAGAAAGTAAATACAAGTAAGAAACAAGCAAATACCAACTATGATTGAAGACTTAATATCCCTCTAAAGATGAAATTTCTGTAGAAAGCTAAACAAAGAATGTTGTGCCTTTATTGTTAAGGGGCCGTCCAGTCCGTGCCCCAAGGACATAAAAAACAACCGTGTTTGAGTGAACAATACCTCCCTTTAAACATATCTGCCAATAGGTAATCAAACATGTCAGGTATGCTGGGGTAACCAGGAGCTCAAAACACATGCAAAGTTGGTGTAACTACTGCTTGGAGTAAACAGAATATCTCAGCTAAATTGGATGGCGAAGTTGGTGTAACAACTGCTTGGAGTAAATTAGAACATCTCGGCTAAAATGGATGGGCGTTAACTGAAGGCACCCCTCGCTTGCAGGACAGCTCGCCAAGGATCTGCAATGGGCCATGGCGCATTGTTGAAGTCACCATTGGATGCCTGCCATATTTTTTTTCTCAGCAGCTCTCATCTCCTCCCTCCATTCCGTCTTGTGATAGAAATTCAACTACAGGGTAGGTTTGGTTTGTAGTCAGAGCTAGCCTGACCAAATAATTGGTACGTCCCGTGACCCTGGGCTGCTGCTTGGTTTGGCTCCAAAATATTGGCTAGCCCGCTCCGCTCCGTGTATGTCAGTTCACTTTTTTGCCAAATCTTGGGCGAAGAGAGGGCGGGCAAATCCAGCCCAAAAAATTGGTAAGGCGAAAATTGGCAGGGTGCACTGGGGCTAGAACCAAACGCACCCACAATCTACATGTTCTTTGGTTAGTTCATCAGGTGTATGGACCAAAAGGGACTTTCAACCTACCTATACAAAACTGATTAAGAAATTATTCCCCGCAACTCTTCAACACTTTCCTTTCTTTTTATAATTGCAGGTCATACTTACTTTGCAATTTGGAATTTCTGCAACGCTCTACTAGAACCTCATTGGTAAGAAATGAGTGCTCATGAACGGTAATATCAAGTATTGACACATTTGTATGACAAAGATAGTCAATCTCCCTTCATATAATAGAATTGTCTTATATCAGCAGTCATATTGCACAGGAGTGGGTTATTTATCCTATAGCAGCCATGTAAAGCCATGTAACCTCCATCGGCCTCCTCATCCTCACCGCATCCCAGCGAGTTTGACGCCTCTCGGATCACCGTGGATGGAGTGGACTGCTCATTTTTCCGATGAGCTCTGCCGCCACGTCCTTCCTATGAAGTGCGCTACCGCCGCCTATTTCCTCCGACGAGCTCCACCGTTGCCTTCCTCCGACGAGCGCCACCGTCGCCTTCCTTCGACTTGCGGCCATCTCCTCCTTCCGGCAAGACACCAATCTGACGCTCCATGGTGAGCAGCCCAACCTTACCGGAGATTTGGTTTGTGATTCTAGCATATTTAAGTCGAGTTCCTGACCCTGACCGCTCTGGCACTATGGAAGTATGAGGTGATGCTTCTACTACAGGCAAAGAAGAATTGTGTCTATGAATTCCCTTTTGCAGGTTGCACACGAGAAGAGGATTAAGAAATGAAACTGCTTTATTGTCCACGGTTATTATCGAACACTTTCTTGTACTCTGGGTGACACGTTTTCTGATGGTATACAAATATGTCTCCTTGTATACTGTTCTTGTGAGCCTAACGCATACTAACTGAAATGTCTACCTAGCTTGAGGTATATTTGTATTAGTGCTCTGTTTTTATCCTATTGTTTTCTTTTTGCTCTTGGCTTCCACCTTCAAATAATGTAAGTGCAGTAGTGTGTTTTTGTTATACATCTTCGTCTTCATTCTTCGTCTTTGTTGCACTTAACTAAATAAGAAATGAACCCGTCTCATGCAGGCAAAATCGAAAATACACAAACCAGCATGTCAACAACGCGCGCAGCAACGCGCGCGGGGTCCTTCCAGTCCGTACCTAAATAGGTATGGCTTATAAATTTAGATGTAAATTTAAGGTTTTCAAAGTTTAACTAGGTATCTATCTATATATTTGAAGATCTGTAATACCAAATCGATACCAATATATTCATCGTGAAATATATTTTCATATTATATTTATCGTTGTTTTATTTTTTTTAAATATATTTGATCAAAGTTTAAAAAATCAACTTTTTTTGACTAAGTTGGATAGAGGGAGTACATCGTAGCCGTCCGTGCATGCACACCATAAAATGCATACTGGCGCAACGTATGTATATGAGTCATATATGAATTCAAGATTGACATGGTATCCTCATGCGAGCCTTAATTTCTATCAACGGCAATAATTATATATGATTATTTTTCTTACTAAGGCAACATGTCAACCTGCGTTTGAACCCTGGTGGACGAGGGGTACATCCGCAGTCCTAGCGATCCAGCCACAGGCTGGTTATCCAAGTTTATTCATTTATGGTAGTCTGACATTGATTTATGTTGACAGGCAAGTCACTCTCTACATTTTACCATATCGGCTCCCTTGGTTCCAATGGGGGACATCAATGGTAGTCATGTAAGTTATTGATTGCATGAACATGGTATCATCAATAGTGTTGTTCTCTATATTGTGATCGTTGAATGACTTGTATTTTAACTTGACAAAAAAAAATCGGCACAGAGAAAGAAACTTGCGAGGCCCATACACTATATTTTATCCTTACATGGTCTCAATACATGTAAAGTTAGATATATTGTATTGATATCCAGAAGAAGGCAATCATATTCACATGAAAAAACTCATACTATGCGTCGTGTGTGGGAGCACGGACATCAGGGATACTACATATCCCCTTTATTTGTTCGGTATGGGGATGTCGAGTGCCTCCGAGGTTTCACAGAGAACGATACAAGCACAAGAATATGGTGGTTACCAAGGTTTAGGCCTCCCGGAATTTAACGCCCCTACATCCTACATGTCTGATATGCATTACTTCGATAGGTGTATGATCTCTCAGATTACAAGAATGGATATTCCTTAGCGGGTTCCAAGAAAGAAGATGAACTACTACTATATCTCTCTTTCTGTCTCTTTTTCTAAGGGACGGTTCTCACCGTGCCCTCCTGTTCTCTCCTTGATGCTTGTCTCCTCTCTCTTTCTGACCATGGTCCACCTTTTATGATACCATTGGGATACCACAGTGGCCAGAGCTAGTAGACGAAAGCTATACATGTGGGTTGGTCTCATAATGATATCATCCCTGACTAAAAGGATGGGTCTTCGACCAATCCTACCTTCCCGCGAAACCTCACCAATCTTTATCTTCTCTTTCCCTCTCAGGTTTCGTACTTATTAGGCCATCAGGCTATTAGGTGGGGCCTCATGCGTCGGCCTTCTCGTAGGCCTCCCACTTCCAGGTAGTCGCTAGTTGTGTCCTCGACTGTGGCTCGTCTAGATCTATTTGTTGCATAGTCTTTGTCCCGCTTTGATCCACGGCCAGCATGATGCTTATATATCATTCAGATTGCAAAGTAATCATGGCTAGCTCACTTCTGATGCAATCCTTCCCGAGGCCTAAGGAAGGAACATCGTGGATGGTGTTTCCTTCCTGGGGAAAATGGGCTGGTCATCCTTCACGGATTTCATCCCGAGTTCCCACTCGGGTGTCGCGAGGTCCATGGTTTGGCTCTCTTCGGCAGGCAGGCCGTACTTTGCGGGCCACATAGTCGATTTGGAGGACCCTGGTTTCCACAGTGATAACACCACACTTTTCTTACTATGTTTTGTAGGGATATTGTACAACGCCTTGAGGTACGTATATAATGTGCTCGAGGTGAGTACCAAATTTCAAATGTCTTTCTATATTAATTAGTATGCATACTGTATTTGGTGTTAATTGATGTTTTGCATCTTGGATGAACAATATATCCTCTAAACTTTGGTTGAATTATTATGGACAGGTTGTGGTATACCATATAAAAGAAATCCTCGGTATGAGACTCCAAGTAGGTGTTTTTTCTGTGTGCTCATAGTTGTGTATATACCATGGTAATTATTTGTGCATGTGCACCATTCATTGTATCTTCATAGCATGACTATTCACACACCATCAATCACCAAAGATCATCTTGTTCACAACACAAATCAAGTTTATCAACAATTATAGTTGAAATTAAAGGAGGCAACATATGGGATGGTCGTCACATATTTGCAAGTTTGTTGTTGAAATTAGCAAGCAAAGCTAACACCATGCATTAAAAAGGAAGACGGTTTACAGTATAAGCGTGGATATTTTTCTCACTGGTTCTCTTCTATGTTGGTAGCCGTGCATATAACATATTCATAGAGAATTTAGGCAGTCTTAATCTCTTTAGAGTTTTGTTCTATTTTTAGTTTAATGGTAAGATTTGTTGGAATTATTGAAAAACTTCAATTTATTCAGATGAATCTCATAGAGGATTTTAATTGCCATTTGTAGTCTTCTGATATCTGAATAACTAGTTGATGACAGTCTCTTGGGAGAGAGTTGCACTTCTACTTTCTATTTCTTTAACAAGCACAACTCCTACATTCAATTGATTTAATACTTTTTGTCTAGCAATATGTTAAGAGAGTCATAATTGCATTCCATGTTCCTCCTTCACCTTCAGATGTAAACATCTCAACAGTACACATTTTATTTATCTATAATGAAAACAAAAGTTATGGTAGAAACGAAACAATCTTCATTGCATAAGACTCACAACAGGCATTATCTTGCCTCAAAGAGTCTTATTTTCCTAATGGAAACATGACTAGCTTTTCACCTGTTATATCACTAGAATGGAAGAGTTAACTAGAATCTAAAAAAAGCATCCATATTGTGCATGAATATCGACATCTTGCCCACTAGAAGAAGACGCCAATGCTGGATTTATTTGTCCACCGTTTCCCATGGATGATTGGCCTACATTGATACCATTATATCCCAAGTAAGCATCCAACCCATGTAATCCATTGTTCCATGCCTGATGTGATAGAGGATAACCCCATTGGTCAGAGCTAAACATGTCATCAATGGAAAAATCATCGATACTACAGTTGAGTAATGGTGGGGTGGACGCAAAACTATGCTCGATTGTTGAGTTGTTGCTTGCGTCATTTTGTGGTGGTTGCACCATGTTGTAAGAACTTTGGTGGTTTTGAAGGTGTAGATCATGTGGTGGTGGTGGTAGCTCATGTAGTGTATCAGGAATTGGTTGAAGCAGGGAAACCGGTGATGGTGGAGGTTGTAGCATTTGTGGGACCTGAATATGATGAAGTGGTGCCAAAATTTGTTCTGGTGGGGATGGTATTGGAAATGAATGATACTTGTGTTGGTTAAGATAGTGAGACCATGGCAATAACATCGATGAAGGAGCATTATTGAAAAGATCCAATGATGGGTCTCTTCGTGGTTGCAGGTTTTGGATCATGCTTGGGCCACTGGTATTAGCATTGCAGCCATTATGCAATGGAGGAAGACGTCTTCTAATGTCATCTTGAACCCTCAAGAGGTCATTGAAGAGCCTATCAAGATCTTCAAGACTAAGATCTTCTTCCTTTGAGAACAGAAGTTTTGCCTCCATACCTGGGTTGTCGTCTTGGATCTCCTTCATATGTTGGATAGAGAGTTGGTTTCTCTTACCCTCCTTCATGTTCTCCATGTCCAACCGAGCAACCTCGCCTTGTAGGCATTTAATTCTTGAAGTTGTCACCCTATTGGTTAATGGAGTTGTTGGCGGGTGTCCTAATAGAAAAGCATCAACAATTGGTTTGGCTGATGGCGCCCCAAATGAGTGCATCTTTCCATTGTCCTTCTCAAGGACGACGGCAACCTTAGCACCAGTAAGGACAGAGAGGTCAGCAGCGCCTTTGTACAAACCTCCACGTCTCTTGAAGAAGGTGACATCACGGTCTTTATCGTTATCAATGTACATGACACCCAACCGCCTCTCCCTCCTCGGCATACTAGGGAAGACAACTGGAAAGCAACTTACTACTAGAAAAAGGGAGAAGACTCTACAGAAGACTAAAGATTTATGGATACGGTTGTCTAATGACATAATTGTGTGTGGTATGAAGCGATGGACTGCCCTTATAAAGAAGTAAAATATTGTGACGTTATAAACAAAATTAGGAATGTGCAATTTTATAGATACTATTAATTATTAGCCAATTATGCATATGTGAGTACATTGCATCCTTCTTTGTAACAGCTAATATATCTATTGTAATTTTGATTTCACATACATATTTAGAACCATTAAAAATATCTTAATACATCAACATCCTTATCTTGACGCATTGAAGCTTTGGTGGGAGTTGAATACTATAAACTATTGTTTCAATGCATAACATTATGGTGGTCAAATTATTTTGGTTATTAACTGCATGTAAATCAATTAATGGTCACAATGATTACATTCAAATATTCTATTAGTAGTCATGTCATAGAAAGGTGATAATTAAATTCATTATCTTTTAGTTAAGTACATAACTTTCTTTGGGCCTTCTAGGCCTTTACTACAGAGCGCGGCAAGGAGAGAAAGAGAGGACAAGATAAAACCGATGGGGTTGGTGGAGTTGTGTTATTTTTTACCCTGCCATGTCATTAATCCGTGGCCTTACCATTTCCACCAATCAGAACTCGCCACCTTTGCCGGGAGTTGCACTTGGTAAAGCCTTTTTTTTTGTTCTTTTTTCTTTTTTATTTTAGAAATAACTACTTGCAACAAAATTTATATTGAAAATTGTGTGTTTTCCTACACAACTAGTGCATATAAAATAGCATGATGTCGCTTTTGTGCAGTTCCCCCTCCGATGTGCGCCCGTTCTTGCGAAATGTCATTTTTCAGGGGTTGAAATAGTTTTTTTTGTTAACCAGCTACAAGAAATGCAATCTTCAATTGTACAAGAAACACAATCTTCAATGGTACGAAATCTATGCATAAAAATAGAAAAAACACTTCCATACTACGGTTCACATAACTTCTGCGTGGACTAGGTTTCTGGGAATTCATGGTACTATGCACGGTGTCTTGCTGATTTCGCTGGAAGCGGGCAAGATTTGAACTAAGCGTCAACTTTTGCTTGTTCCAGATTTTTTGCAAAAACAATTTTTAAGTCCACAATGTGTTGTTTTATCACATAATGGTGTCGGTTTCGTGTTGTCCCCTCCAGTGTGCATCGCAACACCCTTTCTTGCGGAAACTCGTTCCACGAGTCGCAATTTAAGCACAATTCACTAAAACATAATCAGGAAAATGGAGAAACTTCGCAAGGCATCGTCTTAGGTGACCTTTTACCAAAAAAAAATACGAAGTTGGAAAACTATAGTTATTCCAAAAACACCCTTCACAAAATGAGCTACCTCTTACGAGTTTCTATGATTTTTAGGGAAAATAAGCTAGGTCATGACCTTCGGCATATCATAGTTTACCGGAACGAGTCCATATTTCCCACATCGGTGGGGCTTGAAAATGGGAAGCAATGTTGCCTTTATGAGTTTTCATTTCCTAGCCATGAAAAAATATTTTTCATTTTCCCAGCGCCAAAATGGTTTATTTTGGGAAGCAGCTACAAGAAGCGCAATCTACAAACATACACAGAAATATAGAAGACCACTTCCGCACTACAATTCGCATACCTGTTGTGCATTCATTTTCTGTGATTTCATAGTAATTCCTACCTTGTCCTGCATATTTTGTTGGAAGCGGGCTAGATTTGAACTAAGCATCAACTTTCGCTTGTTCTAGATTTCTTGCAAAAATCATTTTTGGATCCACAACGTGTTATATTATAAGAGGTATGATGTCGGCTTCACGCGTCTCCAAACCAGGGCCTCACAGCGCCCGTTCTTACGAAAAGTCATGTCTTTGCCTAGTATCCATATTTGACACTAGGCAAAGAGGATCTTTGCCGAGTGCCACCTAAAAATCACTCGGCAAAGAGGGTATTTGACGAGTGCCATCTAAAAACACTAGGCAAAAAGATACTTTGCCAAGTTTAATCTAAAAACACTAGGCAAAGGTTTTATTTGCCGAGTGTTCATGTTTGACACTCGCCGAATGCTAGAGGTGTCAGTCCGCTCACCAAACGTGTGAAGGGGCATCGACGCTTCAGCTCCTGATGTCTACGGGTGCTTCTATTCTTGTAGACAGTGTTGGGCCTCCAAGAGCAGAGGTTTGTAGAACAGCAGGAAGTTTCCCTTAAGTGGATCACCCAAGGTTTATCGAACTCAGGAGGAAGAGGTCAAAGATATCCCTCTCATGCAACCCTGCAACCACAAAGCAAGAAGTCTCTTGTGTCCCCAACACACCTAATAGGTGCACTAGTTCGGCGAAGAGATAGTGAAATACAAGTGGTATGAATGAATATGAGCAGTAGTAACGGCCAGAAAAGTGCTTGGCGCGGTTGATGGTAGTAATATTGCAGGAAGTAAAGATGCAGTAAAATAGTAAACAAGCGATGATTGCAGTATTTGGAAACAAGGCCTAGGGATCATACTTTCACTAGTGGACACTCTCAACATTGATCACATAACAGAATAAATAGATAGATGCTAGACTCTACACCCTCTTGTTGGATGATGAACACCACTAACTATGTAGGATTACACGAACCCTCAATGCCGGAGTTAACAAGCTCCACAATATTCGATATTCATGTTTAAGTAACCTTAGAGTGCATGACAGATCAACATAACGAAACCAAGTACTAACATAGCATGCACACTGTCACCTTCACACTACGAAAGGAGGAATAGATCACATCAATACTATCATAGCAATAGTTAACTTCATAATCTACAAGAGATCACAATCATAGCCTACGCCAAGTACTACACGATGCACACACTGTCACCATTACACCGTGCAGGAGGAATAAACTACTTTAATAACATCACTAGAGTAGCACACAGATAAATTGTGATACAAAACACATTGCAATCATAAAGAGATATAAATAAGCATTTCATTATGTCATTCATAACAGCGAATAAGTATTCTGTGAAATATAGCCTAAGAGACCCACACGGTGCACACTGTCACCTTTACACACGTGGGACAAGGAGTCTCCGGAGATCACATAAGTAAAACCCACTTGACTAGCATAATGACATCTAGATTACAAGCATCATCATATGAATCTCAATCATGTAAGGCAGCTCATGAGATTATTGTATTGAAGCACATAGGAGAGAGATTAACCACATAGCTACCGGTACAGCCCCGAGCCTCGATGGAGAACTACTCCTCCTCAGGAGACATCAGCGTTGATGGAGATGGCGGTGGTGTCGATGGAGGAGCCTTGGGGGCACTTCCCGTCCGCGGCGTGCGAACAGAGACTCTGTCCCCAGATCTTGGCTTCGCGATGGCGGCGGCTCCGGAAGGTTTTCTCTGGTTTCGTCGAACGTGGTAGGGTTCTCGGGAGACTTTAAGTAGGCGGAAGGGCAAGGTCGGTGGAGTCTGGTGGGGCCACACACTAGGCCGGCGCGGCTAGGGCTTGGGCCGCGCCGCCGTGTCCCCACCTCGTGGCCCCACTTCGTTTCCCCTTCGGACTTGGAAGCTTCGTGGAAAAATAGGACCCGGGCGTTGATTTCGTCCAATTCGAGAATATTTCCTTACTAGGATTTCTGAAACCAAAACAACAGAAAAACAGAACGGCATTTCGGCATCTCGTCAATAGGTTAGTTCCAGAAAATGCATAAATATGACATATAATGTGTATAAAACATGTAGATATCATCAATAATGTGGCATGGAACATAAGAAATTATCGATACGTCGGAGACGTATCAGCATCCCAAGCTTAGTTCTGCTCGTCCAGAGTAAACGATAACAAAGATAATTTCGGAGTGACATGCCATCATAAACTTGATCATACTATTGTAAGCATATGTAATGAATGCAGCGATCAAAACAATGGTAATGACATGAGTAAACAAATGAATCATAAAGCAAAGACTTTTCATGGATAGTACTTTCAAGACAAGCATCAATAAGTCTTGCATAAGAGTTAACTCATAAAGCAATAAATTCATAGTAAATGTATTGAAGCAACACAAAGGAAGATTAAGTTTCAGCGGTTGCTTTCAACTTATAACATGTATATCTCATGGATAGTTGTCAAAGCAAAGTAATATAACAAGTGCAATATGCAAGTATGTAGGAATCAATGCACAGTTCACACAAGTGTTTGCTTCTTGAGATGGAGAGAAATAGGTGAACTGACTCAACCTAAAAGGTAAAAGAATGGCCCTTCGCAGAGGGAAGCATTGATTGCTATATTTGTGCTAGAGCTTTGGTTTTGAAAGCAAGAAACAATTTTGTCAACGGTAGTAATAAAGCATATGTATCATGTAAATTATATCTTACAAGTTGCAAGCCTCATGCATAGTATACTAATAGTGCCCGCACCTTGTCCTAATTAGCTTGGATTACCGGGATTATCATCGCAATACACATGTTTAAACCAAGTGTCACAAAGGGGTACCTCTATGCCGCCTGTACAAAGGTCTAAGGAGAAAGCTCGCACTTGGATTTCTCGCTTTTGATTATTCTCAACTTAGACATCCATACCGGGACAACATAGACAACAGATAATGGACTCCTCTTTAATGCATAAGCATGTAGCAACAATTAATGTTCTCATATGAGATTGAGGATATATGTCCAAAACTGAAACTTCAACCATGAATCATGGCTTTAGTTAGCGGCCCAATGTTCTTCTCTAACATTATGCATGCTCTAACCATTAAATGAGTGGTAAATCTCCCTTACTTCAGACAAGACGGACATGCATAGCAACTCACATGATATTGAGTTGATGGCGTCCCCAGGAACATGGTTATCGCACAACAAGCAACTTAATAAGAGATAAAGTGCATAAGTACATATTCAATACCACAATAGTTTTTAGGCTATTTGTCCCATGAGCTATATATTGTAAAGGTAGAGGATAGAAATTTAAAGGTAGCACTCAAGCAATTTACTTTGTATGGCGGAGAAATACCATGTAGTAGGTAGGTATGGTGGACACAAATGGCATAGTGGTTGGCTCAAGGATTTTGGATGCATGAGAAGTAATCCCTCTCGATACAAGGCTTAGGCTAGCAAGGTTATTTGAAACAAACACAAGGATGAACCGGTGAAGCAAAACTCACATAAAAGACATATTATAAACATTATAAGACTCTACACCGTCTTCCTTGTTGTTCAAACTCTTTACTAGAAATTATCTAGACCTCAGAGAGACCAATTATGCAAACCAAATTTTAGCAAGCTCTATGTATTTCTTCATTAATGGGTGCAAAGTATATGATGCAAGAGCTTAAACATGAGCAAAACAATTGCCAAGTATCAAATTATCCAAGACATTTTATCAATTACCACATGTAGCATTTCCCGTTTCCAACCATATAACAATTAACGAAGCAGTTCAACCTTCGCCATGAACATTATGAGCTAAGAACACATGTGTTCATATGAACCAGCGGAGCGTGTCTCTCTCCCACACAAGCATGATGGATCATATTTTATTCAAACAAAAACAAAAACAAAAGACGCTCCAAGTAAAATACATAAGATGTGACCGAATAAAAATATAGTTTCAAGGGAGGAACCCGATAAATTTGTCGATGAAGAAGGGAATGCCTTGGGCATCCCCAAGCTTAGATGCTTGAGTCTTCTTGAAATATGCAGGGATGAACCACCGGGGCATCCCCAAGCTTAGACTCTTCACTCTTCTTGATCATAGTATATCATCCTCCTCTCTTGACCCTTGAAAACTGTTAGATGTATATATCTGTATATTGTAGTTTCCCCATATGTTAGGGGGCTTCCTGCATATTTCCACCTGTACATGTACTATATATTGTGGCCTTTGGCCCCCTGGTAATACAACAAGCATATTTCCCTAACATGGTATCAGAGCAAATTTTGGTCCTATTTTTCTTCTAGTCCGTGCATCTCAGCTTGTTCCGCCGCCGCTATCTTCATCTTCTCCGCCGGTTGCTGCCGCCGGCCGTCCAAGAAATCCGCCGGCTGCTGCCGCTGCCCCCGTCTCTCCCGCTGGCCCCCGTCTTTCCCACGAGGCCGCCCGCCCCGCTCTGCTCCCGTGTCGCCAGCTCCCACGCCTAGCTTCTTCCCGCTGGCCCCTGTCTCTCCTGCGAGGACGCCTGCTTCTCGTCGCCCGCCTCGATTCGGCCCCCCGCGCGAGGACGCCTGCTTCTCTGACTTCGGCCGCTCGTCGCCCGCCTCGATTCGGCCCCCCGCGCGAGGACGCCTGCTTCTCCGACTTCGGCCGCTCGTCCAATTCGGCCGCTCGTCCGCTAGTCCAATTCGGCTGTTCGTCCGCTGGTCGGCCGCTCGTCCGCTCCCGGCCTGATTCCGTGAGGCTGCCGATCTTCCCAGGCTGCCGATTCTGAGATCGGATCCCAGGCCGTGAGTTGACTTCCGGCTGAAAAAAAGAGCAAAAAAAAAGAGAAAAAAAAAGAGCTATGTCTTCCGCTGATCCCGCCCCTTCTTTGGGCCCACCTTCGGTACTTGGTATTTGTCCGCTGTCTCCGTGTATGACGGCTAGTCCTTCTTCGTCGCCGTTTGCGGCCTCTTCCCGCGGCTGCCCGCGCTTCACCGACTCCATCTACGTCGGCTCACCGCTCTATACCGACTTTTGCGGCCTCTTCATGCGGCTCTGCCCGCGACTTTGTCTCCCTCGACCTGCCGTTCTACATCGACTTTGCGGCCTCTTCACGTGGCTCTGCCCGCGCTTTGCCGACTTCGTCTACGTTGGCCCGCCGCTCTACATCGACTTTTGCGGCCTCTTCCTGCGGTTATGGCCGCGCTTCGTCGACTCCGTCTGCGTCGGCCTGCCGCTCTAAACCGACTTTCGCGGCCTCTTCACGTGGTTATGACCGCGCTTTGCCGAATCTGTCTTCATCGGCATGTTGCTCTCCGCCGTCCTCTTTGGTGGTCTCTGTGCGTGTGGCTGATAGCTCCTCGTCGGCACCTGATTGTACGTCGACCTCTCCAGTCGCGCCCCTCTCTGCGCATGAGATAGCGCAGCTTCACCGCCTGCTTGATGTTTGGGATTCCATTACGTCGCAGCCTTGCGGTCAGTCTCCGCCTCGTCCTTATTGCACCTCACGGGCAAGGTTGGCCACACTTCCTCCACTGTTGGACGCGGGATCCCGTTACGTCGGCCAGTTCCGGGATCGTCGGCGGCGGCTCTTGAGATCTTCTGTTGCACTCTCGATCGGGACATTCTCGGGGGTCTTCGTGGCTGCTCGCTACTGAACTCTTCCTCGGGGCGCTGTTGGTTCGTGACGGCTCTTCGCGCGCGACCACGGTTTCTACACGGTCAGTACGTCCCCGTGTAGCGGATTCGGAGCTTCCTTTCATATGACCTCCGAGTCTTCTGTCTGCTCTTCGGTCTCTTATTTCTCATGTCCGTGTTGTCACGGCTGATGGTACCTCTATTCCTGTTTCTAGTAGAGGCATCCTTTCTACTCCCTCTTTCTCTGTCCCCGATGTTTCTCATGTTCCTCGCCTTCGATGAACCTTTTCTCTGCTAGCCAGCTCACCGATTCGGTTGTCGCGTCATTCTTGACGCTGAGTCTTGTGCGGTTCAGGATCGTCGCACACATGCCCTGGTTGGAGCTGGCCCTCGTAGCCGTAAGTCTCCGGGGCTTTGGGAGTTAGACGGCTTCGTGTTCCTTCCGCTGCCACTCCATCTGCCAGTTCTCCTCCGGTTGTTGCCTCTGTCACCGGCTCTTTTCAGCAGTGGCATCATCGTCTTGGTCACCTTTGTGACTCTCGCCTATCGTCTTTGGTTCATCGTGGCCTTAGGGTCTGTCTCTGGAGATGGGTCGTTACATGTCGGGGCTGTAGGTTAGGCAAACAGATTCAGCTTCCTTATCCTACTAGTGTGTCTGTCTCTCAGCGACCGTTCGATTTAGTCCATTCAGATGTTTGGGGTCCGGCTCCCTTCGAAAGGGGGCCATCGATACTATATCTTATTCATTGATGATTTTTCACGGTACACTGGGTGTTTTTCATGCACTCTCGCAGTGAGGTGCTCTCTATTTATCGGCGTTTTGCGGCCATGGTCCGCACTCAGTATTCCTCCCCCATTTGCGTGTTCCGTGCTGATTCTGCTGGTGAGTATATCTCCCAGCACCTTCGTGGTGTCCTTGCTGAGGAGGGCACCCTCGCTCTTTTCTGTCCCGGCGCGCATGCTCAAAATGGCGTCGCCGAGCGTAAGCATCGTCATCTTCTTGAGACCACCCGTGCTATGATGATTGCTTCTTCTCTTCCGCCACATTTCTGGGCTGAGGCTGTGCTACGTCGGCCCACCTCATTAACATTCAGCCTTCCGCTGCTCTACAGGTGGCATTCCTCTCGAGCGTCTCTCCGGTGTTTCTCCAGACTACTCGACTCTCCGTTCATTTGGTTGCGTCTGCTATGTTCTTCCTCCTCGTGAACGCACCAAACTAACCGCTCGTCGTTGAGTGTGTTTTCTCGGATACAGTGATGAGCATAAGGGCTATCGCTGTTGGGACCCCGTTGGTCGTCGGATGCGCATCTCTCGTGACGTCACGTTTGATGAGACGCGTCCCTTCTATCCTCGCCCCACCTCGGGTACTTACCCGGTGGATGATATCTCTTTTCTTCTTTTTCCGGATGCACCCCCTGTTCCTCCTCCCTCCCTCCTACTTCTGATGCGCCCCCTCGGCGCCATCCTCTCGTTCGTCTAGTCCACCTAGTACTCCTCGTTCTCCGGCTTCGGCTCCTTCCGATGCTGTCCCTTCTTCCTCTTCTTCGATGACTTATCTCAGATGAGCTTCCCCCTTCACGGCGTGCGTCGGCGTCGTGCTCCGCTCGTTACTCTCCTAGTCGGTATGGTCTCTCTGTCCTTTCCAAGCCGACTTCTTATCGGGATGCCGAGCGTCATCCGAATGGCAGCTTGCCATGGCTGAGGAGATCGCTGCGCTTGAGCGCACCGGCACTTGGGATCTTGTTTCTCCCCTTCGTGTTCGTCCTATCACGTGTAAGTGGGTCTATAAAATTAAGACTCGCTCTGATGGATCTCTTTAGCGCTATAAAGCGCGTCTTGTGGCTCGTGGCTTTCAGCAGGAGCACGGGCGTGACTATGATGAGACTTTTGCCCCTGTCGCTCATATGACTACTGTGCGTACCCTTCTTGTTGTTGCTTCGCTGGCCTGGTCTCCCAGCTTGATGTTCGAATGCTTTTCTTAATGGCGAGTTGAGTGAGGAGGTTTACATGCAGCCTCCTCCTGGGTATTCTGTTCCTGATGGGATGGTTTGTTGTCTTCGACGTTCTCTCTATGGTCTCAAACAGGCCCCTCGTGCCTGGTTTGAGTGCTTCGCCTCTGTGGTGCTGGTTTCTCTCCTAGCCTTCATGATCCAGCACTTTTCGTTCACACTTCTCCTCGTGGACGTACTCTTCTTCTTCTTTATGTTGATGATATGATCATTACTGGTGATGATCCTAAGTATATTGCCTTCGTCAAGGCTCGTCTTCGTGATCAGTTTCTTATGATGATCTTGGTCCTCTTCGCTATTTTCTTGGTATTGAGGTTTCCTCCACTTGATGGCTTTTCTATCTCTCAGAAAAGTACATTCAGGATCTTCTTGCTCGTGCCGCTCTTGGGGATGAGCGCACGATCGATACTCCTATGGAGCTTAATGTTAAGCTTCGTCCTACTGATGGTGATCCTCTTCCCGATCCCACCGTTATCGCCATCTTGTTGGGAGTCTTGTTTATCTTGCTGTCACTCGTCCTGATATTTCTTATCCTGTTCATATTGAGTCAGTTTGTCTCAGCTCCTACCACTGTTCACTATAGTCATCTCCTCCGTGTTCTCCGTTACCTTCGTGGCACGATCACTCGTCACCTTTTCTTTCCCTGTTCCAGCTCTCTCCAGCTTCAGTGCTATTCGGATGCTACATGGGCGAGTGATCCTACGGATCGTCGTTCACTTTCTGCTTACTGTGTGTTTCTTGGTGGTTCGCTTGTTGCTTGGAAGACGAAGAAACAGGTCGCAGTTTCCCGTTCGAGTGTTGAGGCTGAGTTGCGGGCTATGGCTTTGTTGATTGCTGAGGTGACTTGGTTACGGTGGTTGCTTGCAGATTTTGGGGTCTCTGTTACGACACCCACTCCAATTTTGTCTGACAGTACAGGTGCTATCAGTATTGCACGTGATCCGGTCAAGCATGAGCTGACCAAGCATATTGGTGTTGATGCTTTTTACACACATGCTCAGGTGCGGGATGATGTTGTTGCGGTTCATTATGTGCCTTCAGATTTGCAGTTGGCGGATTTCTTTACAGACTCGAGCGCAGCATGATTTCTTACTCTCCAAACTCGGTGTTGTGGATCCACCATGAGTTTGAGGGGGTGTTAGATGTATATATCTGTATATTGTAGTTTCCCCATATGTTAGGGGGCTTCCTGCATATTTCCACCTGTACATGTACTATATATTGTGGCCTTTGGCCCCCTGGTAATACAACAAGCATATTTCCCTAACAAAGACTTCCTCCACACCAAACTCGAAACAAACTCATTAGAGGGTTAGTGCATAATCAAAAATTCACATGTTCAGAGGTGACACAATCATTCTTAACACTTCTGGACATTGCCCAAAGCTACTGGAAGGTAATGGAACAAAGAAATCCACCCAACACAGCGAAAGAAGCAATGCGAAATAAAAGACAGAATCTGTCAAAACAGAACAGTCCGTAAAGACGAATTTTACTGAGGCACCAGACTTGCTCAGATGAAAATGCTCAAATTGAATGAAAGTTGCGTACATATCTGAGGATCACTCACGTAAATTGGCATAATTTTCTGAGTTATCTACAGAGAATTAGGCCCAGATTCGTGACAGCAAGAAATCTGTTTCTGCGCAGTAATCCAAATCTAGTATGAACCTTACTATCAAAGACTTTACTTGGCACAACAATGCAACAAAACTAAGATAAGGAGAGGTTGCTACAGTAGTAAAAACTTCCAAGACACAAATACAAAATAAAAGTACTGTAACAAAATAAACACATGAGTTATCTCCCAAGAAGTGCTTTCTTTATAGCCATTAAGATGGGCTCAGCAGTTTTAATGATGCACTCCCAAGAAATAGTAGTTGAAGCAAAAGGGAGCATCAAAAAGAAAATTCAAAACAAATTTAAGCCTAACATGCTTCCTATGAAAAGGAATCTTGTAAATAAACAAGTTCATGAAGAGCAAAGTAACAAGCATAGGAAGATAGAACAAGTGTAGCTTCAAAAATGTCAGCACATAGAGAGGTGTTTTAGTAACATGAAAATTTCTACAACCATATTTTCCTCTCTCATAATAACTTTCAGTAGCAACATGAGAAAACTCAACAATATAAGTATCACATAAAGCATTCTTATTCACATGCATAAAAGTATCATTACTCTCCGCATAAGCATAGTCATTCTTATTAATTGTAGTGGGAGCAAATTCAACAAAGTAGCTATCATTATTATTCTCATCATCAAATATAGGAGGCATATTGTAATCATAATCAAATTTATCCACCATAACAGGCGGTACTGAAAGACCAATATCATTATAATCATCATAAATAGGAGGCAAAGTATCATCAAAGTAAATTTTCTCCTCAATGCTTGGGGGACTAAAAAGATCATGAAAACCAGCTTCCCCAAGCTTAGAACTTTCTATATCATTATCAACAATGGTGTTCAAAGCGTTCATACTAATATTACTACCAGCATGCAAATAAGGTTCCATAGATTTTTTAATTTTCGCATCAAACCATCCATGTCTTAAATCAGGAAATAGAATAAGAAGCTCATTGTTGTCATTATGCCAAACTAGTGTAAACAAGAAACAAAAAGATGCAATTGAAGGATCTAAAGGAAATAGCCCGAGCACACACACAAATGAAAAGTACTTTACGAGACCGGAGTATGAGTGCCTTTTACCTTTCCTCCCCAAGGAAAAGTGCTTGATGTCTACGGGTGCTTCTATTCTTGTAGACAGTGTTGGGCCTCCAAGAGCAGAGGTTTGTAGAACAAGAACAAGTTTCTCTTAAGTGGATCACCCAAGGTTTATCGAACTCAGGGAGGAAGAGGTCAAAGATATCCCTCTCATGCAACCCTGCAACCACAAAGCAAGAAGTCTCTTGTGTCCCCAACACACCTAATAGGTGCACTAGTTCGGCGATAGTGAAATACAAGTGGTATGAATGAATATGAGCAGTAGTAACGGCGCCAGAAAAGTGCTTGCTGGCGTGCAGTTGATGGTAGTAATATTGCGGAAGTAAAAATGCAGAAAAGAAACAAGCGATGATTGCAGTATTTGGAAACAAGGCCTAGGGATCATACTTTCACTAGTGGACACTCTCAACATTGATCACATAACAGAATAAATAGATAGATGCTAGACTCTACACCCTCTTGTTGGATGATGAACACCACTAACTATGTAGGATTACACGAACTCTGAATGCCGGAGTTAACAAGATCCACAATATTCGATATTCATGTTTAAGTAACCTTAGAGTGCATGACAGATCAACATAACGAAACCAAGTACTAACATAGCATGCACACTGTCACCTTCACACTACGAAAGGAGGAATAGATCACATCAATACTATCATAGCAATAGTTAACTTCATAATCTACAAGAGATCACAATCATAGCCTACGCCAAGTACTACACGATGCACACACTGTCACCATTACACCGTGCGGAGGAATAAACTACTTTAATAACATCACTAGAGTAGCACACAGATAAATTGTGATACAAAACATATTGCAATCATAAAGAGATATAAATAAGCACTTCACTATGCCATTCATAACAGTGAATAAGTATTCTGTGAAATATAGCCTAAGAGACCCACACGGTGCACACACACTGTCACCTTTACACACGTGGGACAAGGAGTCTCCGGAGATCACATAAGTAAAACCCACTTGACTAGCATAATGACATCTAGATTACAAGCATCATCATATGAATCTCAATCATGTAAGGCAGCTCATGAGATTATTGTATTGAAGCACATAGGAGAGAGATTAACCACATAGCTACCGGTACAGCCCCGAGCCTCGATGGAGAACTACTCCCTCCTCATGGGAGACAGCGTTGATGGAGATGGCGGTGGTGTCGATGGAGGAGCCTTGGGGCACTTCCCCGTCCCGGCGGCGTGCGGAACAGAGACTCCTGTCCCCCAGATCTTGGCTTCGCGATGGCGGCGGCGCTGGAAGGTTTTCTCTGGTTTCGTCGAACGTGGTAGGGTTTTCGCGACGGAGACTTTAAGTAGGCGGAAGGGCAAGGTCGGTGGAGTCTGGTGGGGCCACACACTAGGCCGGCGCGGCCGGGGCTTGGGCCACCCTCTGTGTCCCCACCTCGTGGCCCCACTTCGTTCCCTTCGGACTTGGAAGCTTCGTGGAAAAATTGGACCCTGGGCGTTGATTTCGTCCAATTCCGAGAATATTTCCTTACTAGGATTCTAAAAAAAAAAAAAACAGGAACTGTCACTTCGGCATCTCGTCAATAGGTTAGTTCCGGAAAATGCATAAATATGACATATAATGTGTATAAAACATGTAGATATCATCAATAATGTGGCATGGAACATAAGAAATTATCTTTACGTCGAAGACGTATCAGCTCCCTTTGCCGAGTGACAAATGTTGATACTTGGAAAAGAGACCCTTTGCAGTGTGTTTTGTGTTTGCCGAGTGCATTGTCGGGAGATGAACTTCGTGTATGTCTTCGTTTGGCACTCGGAAAAGAGGCTCTTTGCCGAGTATCTGAGATATGGCACTCAGGGAAAGTTGAAATACTCAACAGCCATGTGATTTACGTTAGTGTTTCATTGGAACAATTCAATTTAGAGTGAGAGATGAACAAACTTGAAACTTTGTAAGGTATTGGGCACCTCAATTGTGGGCAAAAATCGGCTCTTGGGCATCTCACCTGACAACAGCCTTTTCTACGTGCACATTGTGGTCGTGGGGGAATACTAAGATGACGGGGACCACTCTCCTCCGCTCTTCTCCGCTCGGGCGGATGCCCACCGCGCCGCCAGCCAGATCTTGTTCCTCCGCGGCCGCCTCCCCTTATCGGGCCCTCCAAAGTGCGGCAAAGGGCGAGGATGACTCCCCCAGGCGATTCGCGACGAGGCTCGCGTTCTCGGGAGGCCCTTTGGCCCCGAGAAGCCGTCCGCCGAGAAAGCACGCTAGGGATGGATTTGCGGGAGAGGATGGAGCGCATGTACTTCCTCCTGTATCTGATCCTGGCCTTGCTGGAGGAGCGCGACGCCATGTGCGAGCTCGTTGGCTGGCGGCCGCAAATCCTGCACGACTTGCCGCGCCAGATCCGATACTTGGAGGCGATGATTGCGGTGATGGAATCCCTCCGCCATGAGTCATGCTCGCTCGCTGATGTTCCATGCGCATCGAGATGTGGTGAGGCCCGCCCTGTTCACCGGTGGAGGAGGACCGGATGCGAGGTGCGGATCCTTCGTATTTCCCCAGGCGAACCCGTACACTGTTTACTCGCGGGTGGGGAGCGAACGAGGAGGATCCTCTACTCCACCATCTCCTCGTAGCCGCGCCTCCTCGATTTCCACTACACCGTCGTGACCGAGCTCCTCCAACCTCCCAAGCAACCCACCGGCTTTGATGCGTCTGCTTCGACCACTTCCTCGTGCTTCTCGTCGTCTGACGCTGGCGATTCCAAGTTATGGAGGTGAGGATGAGTCGAGCGGCGGCGAGGCTTCGACCAGCTCCGAAGCCCTCCACCGTCCAGAAGGCAAGCTCACTACCCAGCCTTTGCTCTGTTTCCAGATTGGGGAAGGACAAGTTCTCAGAAGGTCAGAAAGGCAAGGACGAATCGCCAGTCAATTGTGAGGTTAATTGGTTCATTGATTCATTCTTCTCCAAGGAAGGGCGGATTGCGGGATTGGGGTGCAGGAAATCCAATCTCCGATTCCGCTTCATCGCAGTGCTCTTCCGTCCCAAGCTCGCAATTCGTACCTCTCCTTCAACCTCCGACAACACATGCTGGGTCAAATGCAGCTGGGCACCTTTCAGAGTTGGTTCCATCATCATCAGTGACAGTTCAGGAACTCCGATTGAGGCTTCCTCCAGCTCTAGACCCATTAAGAAAATCCGTAGTGTTATCTTTCCGGGATGCAAGCACAGCGGTGACCCTCCTAGCCATGAGGAAGGGATCAACCAACATTGGGAGGACAGTTGTACACAGTTTGGATGTAGGAAGAGAAACAGATCACTGACTGTCGCTCAGGGATTTTCTGATTGCGCGGGAATTTTTGACCGCGTCAATGGTGGTTTTGAGCCAAGGCTCACGTGTAGATGTGATGTTGATAGGGATGCGGACATGGGCGTAGGGATATTTTTCTGGACAGATATGGGAGCCCGAAGATACCCTTGCCACTAGGATTTCCTCTTACCCCTCCTCCACGCCGCCATCATCCCTCCTAGGCTGGATTAGAAAGGATCTTGTTAAGAAGAGTTGCTTCTCGGCTTTAGACTGTTTCCCAGTTTCCTCTGAGGATGATCTTTCTCAACCAGCTATTGAGGTTAGCTTGAGGAGAACTTCCCGGAGCTCTTTACAAAAGCCTACCTTCTCTCAAATCGTTGAGATCTGCACCATGTCGGAGAAGGGGAGAGGCCGTGGGAAAGGTATAGGTGGAGTTAATCGGGGCAGACCTTGGTAGCATCAACCACCTAAGTAGCAGATGCCTCCCCCCTATGGTTTTGGTTTTCAGCCACAAATGCTTCCCCCATCTCAGGCTGGTTTTGGTCCTTTTCCACCCTACCAGGTCCCTCCCCAGTGGCAGCAATATGGAGGAGGATACCCCCAGTAGATCTTCCCTAATCAGTTCCCTGGGACATGGCAGCAACCTGGGATGCCCCCATCACCTTGGCCGCAGCAACAACAACAAGCAACCCAGAAGCAAGGTGGGGCTAAATCCACCCAGCAGGGGAGAGCTCAAAAACAACAATCCAAGGATAAGGAGGTCAGCAAATCTGCAGAAAATGATGGAAAATCTCAAGATGGAGGATTTGTTCTCTCTACTCGTTCTGGATCCGCAGCTACTTAGAAAGCTGATCAATATGTTGAAGTGGTTTGCTAAAAATGTGGTGAACCAGGTCACCACAATATTGCTTTCTTAATTCCAAAGATATGTTTCATTTGTGGCTCCCTGGAACATGAAGTGGATGCTTGTCCAGTCAAGAAACAACCCCAACAATTGGCAAAATTTGTTGGCAGTGCTGCTTCTGGACTTGGGTTCTATCACATTGAGCTGCCTTTTGAAACCAATGCTACCCATGTTCCTGTTCATCACAACATTGCCCTGATTTACATTGATCATGGAGAAGTAACCAAGGAGGAACTCTAACAGGGGCTAGAAAGATCTAGAGAACCAATTGGCCATGGCATATCAGAATGCTTGATGGGTGGAATTACCTAGTCAAATTCCCACCACACATCAATGTGGAAGAGATAGCTGGTTACCCCAATTTTGGACTACCAAAGGAAGGAGTCTTTGTTAAAGTGCATGTCTGGAGTGGAGTAATGGATTACTATGCTGACCTTGAAGAGGTGTGGCTCCAGATCAGAGGGCTTAACCAGGAATGGTGCAAGTGGCCCACACTCATGCAATTTGTGACTGCTTTTGGGATCATGATGGATGTTGAGTGGTAGGAGATATTCCTTGGTGTATGTTTGTTGTTGATGATTTGATACTAGTACTTTTGAGTAACCTTAGGTTAGGGGTAAGGAAAATGCAAACACATACCTTTGCAAAAAGTTCTTTAAATTGAGGAGCCCAAGCTCTCGATTTCAAAACTGATAAAACAACCAACATTATGTTCATGCCAGGTTCATTCTTGTCAATGATCTCCTCCTCTCCCTCTACTTGTAGTCTCAACTTAACCACACAACCAAAATTACATGGTCATGATAGTCACAAACTGGCAACCCTCATCGGCTGGAAAATAGAAATACCTCTCACACTTTCTTAACTTGCAAACTCAACAGCTAGAGACCAACGATTTTTTTAAACAACATGCAGAAGTTTTTTCCCCCTTGCGCAAACAGACGGCTTCATGTACTCAACCATTTTTCAGCCTCCTCCTCCAAATCACCCATTCCTAGCTTCCACCAAAGGCCTCGGAGGCCACCTTAGAGAGCAGAACATCTGCGAAAACATGAGCCCCACGGTCGCTTGCTCTCTATAAATAACCCTAACGAGTCATCCAGTTCGACACTTTACAACCCATACTACTAGGACAATTGGGAAAGACTCTATCAAAAACAGCCATGTTCCAAGTATTTCGCATAGTCCATATTAACGCAGCTACCCCACAGTTATAACATTTCTAACTTTACCATGAAATCTCTAAGTCCAAGGACTAATATCAAAAAAATTGAGGAACATTAATCAAATTAAACGTATATTTTTATGAATCCCCACAAGTATGTAGCCACTGCGAATTCAAAAAAGAAGAGAATGATGTATTATTTCTTTAGACTCACTAAACATGCAGCTAAACGTTATCTTTAGAGAATGTACTACTCCGTATCATGTTGTCAGCCACAGAATAGATATAGATATAGATAGATATATTAAAACCGGACAAAATAGAGCTTTCTTAGCCTCCCACGTCTCCTTTATTGTTCACATGAACAGTAAACTATCCATAAACATTATTTTCTAGTGGTTGGACCATTAGATCTCCATCAAGCGGCCAAAACATAATCCATGCACAGTCCGCTAAAGCGTTTGTTTCAGTAATTTTTGCTATTGGTTTTCAACAGTGCATGTTACAATATTTTTACCGCTGATTTTCTAGCAGCAAATTTCCAGTAGAAATCTACAACTCAAGCCGTAATTTCCTGACGGTAATTACTCTATAGTTATTCTTCAAGGATGATTCACAATTCTGTATAGGTAATTCTGCAACAGTATTTCTTTGAAATTTTTGTTGTTGATATTATTTACAGTAATTTCTTCAAACAACATGAACATTAATTTTCCGGTACAACGCGCAATATTATTTTTCTAACAACAATTTGCCGGTACATACCTTCTTCTAAAGCAGTAATGGTGGATAAATGCTCAACAAGAATTGTTCAATGCTGCATAGTTCTCCGACAGTAATTTCGCAAAAATATTTTTCTAACGACGCACAAACAGTAATTTTTCGTTTGTAATTATTTGCCAAGGGCTTTTTAAGCCATCAACCATTCACATGGGGTAACTATCCAATAGTAATTATATAATGGTGCGTAATTCGTCGAGGATAATTTGTCAATAGTATTCTCCTATTTTATTTGGAAAAATATTAATATGTACTTTGGAAAAATACTCCATATTTTGTCGTCTCTTTTATTCGAAGAGAAAACTATCGCCTTCTTCTACGGAAACTTCAGAAAGACATTCGTCGCCTTTTTTATCGTAGAAAAGTGTTACTGCTTTATGCTAGGAAAATATACTTGCTCCACCGTCCACCACCTTGTTTGCCGGGAAAAATACTACAGTCTTCTTTCGTAACAATAAACTAAAAAAATATACTTACTTCACCGTCTACCTCCGGATCCTGTTTGAGTCAAGAAAAATACTACTGGCTTATTTTGCAGCCACTTTGAAAACAAAAATACTCCCAGTGTAACGCCTCTTTAGATGGCTCGCCGTTTGTCGTCTGTGCGCAATTTCCTCGCTCCAGGCACTGCAAATGTAGTGTAGTGATACTGCCATACTACCCTCTCGCGGTCACATTAATTTCTGTTTGTACAACCCTATTTTTCCATTGCCTCAAAATCATCTATGAGCGTGGGAATAAAAAAGTTTCGAGCCATGGATCTATGGTTACACTTTTAAGTAGGTTCAACCCTACTTCGACAGCGGCACTTTTGTGGTATTTTAGCAACTCAATATTGTAGTGTTTCTATAAAATTTAGCCAACAATTTAACATCCAAGGGCCACGCCGTGCCAAGCTTCCTAGTAACCTTTATTTTGAGTGGGACACGCACAAACCACATGCGCCTATGTGGCCATTTACTTGTGACATTTTCAAAGCTAAGTACATGTGGATAGAGAAATTTCAAGATTTAGTAAGCATCCAACTAGATGAATCCTCTACATCACTCAACCTAACGTAACATAAGGAAGCTATAGCTGTCTCTCACATATTTGCAGTGCATCCATAAAGATTTTTTCTAAAACTAATGCAATTGAAACTATCATCCAACACTCTAGCTACACTCACATTATGATTAAAAGTTATGTCTCATTTGATTCGTAGGATTCTCAAAATGCGTGAACAGGAATATCGCAAGATTGAAGTGGCATGTCCATTTGAATGCTAAGATAGAAATTATTACCCATCACTCTAGCTACACTCACATTATGATTAAAAGTTATGGCTAAAGAACAAATCCTTCACCTTCATCAAGCTTTACAAGAAATGAGATTGCCCAGGTTTTACTTTATAGTTTGTGAAATAGTTATCTTCAACATATTCTCCCCCCCTTAGCAAAAAGATTGGAAATACAAGCCTGCATATGTTGGGGAAAATATACCAGAGGCAGTTGGCAGCCACGCTGCCACGGTGTCTTATCCCACCAGAGGCGGGAGTTGCTCTCCCAGCCCGGCGTCGGTCGCCTCTTCATCCCAGCTCCGGCAATGTCCGCCGCCAGCGTGAGCCCCATCCCCATCCCCATCACCACCATCTCCGAGCTGAAGCAGCACCACTCGCAGCTCGTCCGCCTCGGCCTCGCCTCCCACCCCGCCCACGCGCGCCGCCTCCTCGCCTTCCTCGCGCGCGACCCCGCCCGCCTCCCCTACGCCGCGCGCCTCCTCGCGCACCACCCGCACCCGCACCCGGCGCTCTTCAACCCGCTCTTCGCCTCCCTCCCGCCGCGCCACGCCGCCGCCTTCCTCGCCCTCATGCTCTCCCTGCCCCTCCACCCCGACCACTTCACCCTGCCGCAGCTCCTCCCCGCCGCGCCGCTCCCGCTCGCCGCCCAGCTCCACGCGCTCCTCCTCAAGCTCAACTTCCACTCCCACACACACTCCTTCAACGCGCTCCTCGCCGCCTACCTCGCCAACGGCCGCGCGGACCTCGCCTCCCGCCTCTTCGGCTGCGGCTCCCTCTCGCCAGCCCTCGACGTCGTCTCATGGACCACCATGGTGGGCGGTCTATGCAGGCTGGGCCTTGTGGACGACGCGCGGGATCTGTTCGACGCAATGCCCGAGAGGAATCTAATTTCCTGGAACTCGATGATCACAGGGTACATCAAGGCCGGGCGGTTCTTGGACGCGCTGGAGGTGTTTGACCAAATGCGTGCGCTCGGGCTAGATGGAAACGGGTTTGTCGCGACGAGCGCGGTGGTGGCGTGCACTGGGGCAGGGGCGCTGGCCCGCGGGAGGGAGGTGCACCGGTGGGCGGAGCGGAGCGGAATACAGATGGACGAGAAGCTTGTGACAGCGGTGGTCGACATGTACTGCAAGTGCGGGTCTGTTGAGGAGGCGTGGCGTCTGTTCCAAGCGCTGCCGACGAAGGGGCTCACGTCGTGGAACTGTATGATCGGTGGATTAGCGGTGCACGGGAGGTGCAAGGATGCAATTGGGCTGTTCCACCAGATGGAGAGGGAGAACGTGGCGCCGGACGTTGTCACGCTGGTGAATCTGCTCACCGCCTGCGCGCACACCGGGATGGTCAGGGAGGGTCGCCACTATTACAACTACATTGTGCAGAGATACGGCATCGTGCCCAAGATGGAGCATTACGGATGTATGGTCGACCTGTTTGGGAGGGCTGGGCTGCTGGACGAAGCCAAGAAGGTGATCGACGACATGCCAATGGAGCCGGACATCGGTGTCCTTGGGGCACTTTTCGGAGCATGCAGGATTCACAGGGATGTTGATTTAGGCGAGGCAATCGGATGGCGTGTGATTGATCTTGATCCCCAGAACAGTGGACGGTACGTGCTGCTGGCCAACCTCCTGGCCAGTGCTGGTCGGTGGGCTGACGTGGCAAAGGTCCGTCAGTTGATGGACAAGAGGAACGTGAGCAAGGAGGCAGGGCGGTCCACAATCGAAATCGAGGGCGAAGTCTGCGAGTTCCAGTGTGGGAGCCTGTGCCATCCCCTGGAGAAGGACATATTCACCATGGCCAAGGACATGATGAGGAAGATCAGGCTAGAGGGCTACGTGGCTGACACAAGCGACGTCCTGCACGACATCACAGATGAAGTGAAAGAGACATCGCTCCTCTACCACAGCGAGAAGCTTGCCATTGCCTTTGGGCTGCTGCGCACAAGGCCTGGGGATACGATGCGCATCACGAAGAACCTGCGAGTTTGTCGAGACTGCCATGAGGCGACAAAGTTCATATCTCGCGTATTTGAGCGTGAGATCGTAGTGAGGGACAGGAACCGGTTCCATCATTTTAAGGATGGTATGTGTTCGTGTAAAGATTATTGGTAAGTAGACTAGATGCAGAAATTATCTTACAGGAAGTAGATACATATACTCCTCAAAGTCATTCGCACTGACAGACCATCTCGAAGAAAACTGAACAAAACACCTTGAACTTCTAATGATATGTCTGACGGGGTTGGCGCCTGCGACTAAAAGGATGCATGCGAGAAATATTCCTATGAGAGACAATTGGTGCAAAAGTAATCTGGACTTGTACTCAGACAAAAGGAGCTAAAGAAAGACCCTGAATGGGCCAATCGACAGGTTATCACTGAATCAACATTTGTGTGCAAATACTCATTTCGGTTCTATCAGATTTGTCATTGTGGTAAGCTCTCAAAACTTTGACTACCAATATCTTTCGATTATTATCCATACTAAAGCAAGCAGTCTGTAGCGATGCCGACGAGGACGATAAGTGCAAGCTAGTCGAAAACATGGACAGAAGGTGCTGTATGCGATGATGGGTATGTCATGTTCAGTGGTGCTTCTGCACGAACTATCCATGGTGTAACGAATCGAACAGTCCTGGAGGAGATGGTTTGCTCAGAAGCATTGGCGCTGGCAGGGGACCTGTGGCTCAGGAAGCGCTTCGGACTGTTTGGAGAGAGGTAACTAACTGTCCAAAGCGTTGGTGAGATTACAGACTAGGAGAACAATGGTGCTAGAGTGCTAGGAGTGCTATTCCTTTTCCAGAGAGCTACTAGGATGGAAGGGGCCCGCTCCATTTGGAAAAGCTGGGCTCCTCTGAAATGTTTTTTTTTTTGCCTTTCTAGCCTGGCCTGCAGCATCGACTATGGACATCACACAGGCGCGTCAGTCAGACATGGACTCCCAAGATATGCAAGACAAGTTCGGTTCAGCTTCTACCAATTGCCGGCAATCAACGTTTCAGTACAATATGGTGGATCTCAGCTAGAAGATGATTCAGAAAGAGCAAAGGTGTCTTTGACACTGACAATTCTATTGTGCTGGAGACTCTGGAAATTCCAGAATCTGCCAGCCAATAATCAGTGCAAGGACTTTGGAAGGTGGCATGCTTAGGAGGGTCCAATGCTTTTGAGAGAGTAGTCCATTAGTAGCTTGTCTTGACACTAGTTCACAAAGTTTAGCTGCCTGTCTGTCTAAAAAGAACGGTGAATTTCAGAAACTCAATTCGGCTCCCGGGTGCGTATGATCCCTCTACCATAAAAACATATTTTCAAGTGTTAAAAAATTTTGACAAAAAATTTACATGTACATCTCCATAATATATGTGTATTCGTCAAGTTTCACGAAAAAATGATATCTTTTGTAGTCTAAGAAAAAAGAGAAAATTTATCTTGTGACAAGTCTTTGTTTCAGCACCGAATTTTGTCTTTTTTACACATGTCACATGACATGGCGATTTTTCATGAAACGACTTTGTGAGCGCGTAGCACATGAAGATGTACGTGCGAAATTTTTGTTTCAATTTTTTGACATTTTAAAATGTGTCTAACATGTATTTTAAAATAAAGGGGGCATACGCTCCCATGTGCCAAAACATCACTCCCGGTGAATTTGTATTTGTCTCATAAATAATTTACAACTAAGTTATATTTAACAAACATGTAGTTCGGTAAGATACCAGAGCCATAGCACATCATACTACCTAACTATAAAAAATGTCGCTAGTTTGTTTAAATTTAGATGTATCTAGACAAATTTTAAGTTATTATTATATACTACCTCTAACTATAAAAGAATGTCGCAAATTTGTTTAAATTTAAATGTATCTAGGAACTTTTTAGTGTTTAGATATATCCGAACATAGATAAATCTTCCGCATCCTTTTTATGACGGGGGAGTTTTTTTTCTTTGCGAATGATAAAAATATTTATATACCCAAAACAGATGCGCTGAACAGAATGTGATACACCTTATCTCCCCCTTTGGGTACACCTTATCTCCCCCTTAGGGCATCTACATCGCCGGGCGCTAAGCGCGGACGCCAGGGTCTTAATCCCACCGAATCAGCGGTTGTGTGGTAGAATCCTGGTCTGTAGGCGCTTACTTTTAGGCGTCGACGCAGAGTCTTGCGTCGGGCGCTTCCTTTGAGTTTGGATCAGTTGGAAAATAAGCGCTGCGAGGCGAGAACCACCTCTTTTAGAAAAGAAGCCTTTGGACACTAGAAGTGAGAACCACCGCTTTTAGGAAAAGAAAGCTACAATTCTGTTTCACTTCATTTTCTTTCACTCTCGTCTTTTTCTTACATCTTTCCCTTTTGTCTTGTGAAATGGATTCGATAGCAATAAGTCATGTTTGGAATCTATAGGTTTGGAGAGATTCCGAAGCTACAATTTCGCCTCTCCCATCAGGTTTAGCCAGAGCATTCATAACACGGTCCATTTGCAAATGATAAATTATTATATGTTCAAGCATAAAACAGCAGTTCCATTATCTGGACGCACTTTGCCAAACTCGGGTGTCATAAGTAGATATCTATATATGGGCGTGGGGGTTAACTTCCGTTCCAGACGAAACAGACACAGGGCTCAGAGGTGTGGAAGCATTTTCCACAATCCCAATTCCAGGCAACAAACCAAACCATCAAACAAGTCTCATACAAAGTGTACGGTGGAGTTGGAAATACAAAGCTCATGAAACGAAACGCAGACTTCATATAATTGGCTCGAAGAAACATAGTTCAGTTATGTATTTCCATAACACCGCAAAAACTGTGCCCATCGCTATCATAAGAACAAACAGACACTAAACAGAAGACACCCAAACTGCAGTATACTAAGTAGAAGTGATTTCTCCATCCAACATCTTCCAGAACACCTTCGGTCCAACCAATCTCAAGCTATCTTGGCCCTCGAGAAGTCCATCTCCGGGTGCTGCAATGAAAATAAGTTCAATCAGACACCAGGGTAGATGGGAACTCAAGCTATGCCTATGGTAGAGGATGAACTGCTACTACTTACCTGAGCCATGAATTTCTTGAGCATATCATCCTTCTGCATTTCGTCACTTGTTGGGAGACCCATCTGCTTCTGACGCTGGTCAAACTGCAAAGCAGAGAGATGAAGTTGATTAGAGTCTGAAGAAATTGTAATGCTTGTGTAGTCTTACGAATCAGATTGCGCATATCGCTTACCATCATCTTCTCCACGGTTTGTCTAGTCTCAGGATCCAAGTCAGAAAGCTTGCTGCTCTCTGGTTCCACCTTTTGGGTATCGACTTCAGGGTCACCCTTGATCACAGATCTCCACCACTCCATTTGATTATGCTTTGTCAGCAATATAGACAGATATTTTCCATCCTCTGAAGAAATTATCACAAGGAAATAATGTTTTTATTAGCAAGGGGCTTAAGGTGGGACACTTCACAAAATGCAATTGGTTTGTTATTTATACCTATGCTCCAGAAGCAATCATCAACTTTAACTGGTTTGTGAAGGTCACCCTGGTAACAAAGCAATACAACCCATCAGCAAAAAGGTTTCACACATAAGGATACAACAAATTGCTCTATGTTGCTACTACTTACATCAATGATAGGAGGCTGGCCCTTCAACCCAACCTTCAGATGATCCTTCTTAATCTCACAGACAACAAACCTTGACTTTGTTCCTTCAGGAACAGGAACAGAGAGATTAACCTCTGGCAACTGCTGAGTCCAGGAATACTTCTCCAGATCAAGCCCATTGCCAGCGTTTGGTTCTGCAAGACCAATGAGAACCATTAGTTAATATGTCTCGAAGTAAATAATTAAAATAGAGTAATAGCTGGAGTCTGGAGCCATCAGTTAATTTTGAAGTACAAAACTGAAACAGAGTGAAAACTGGAGTCTGGAGCAGGGGTTTTCATGAGCACATGAAAGGAGAAATTACAAATAATACATACATTTAGCAAGTCAAGAGCAACATGGTATGGCATAGACCCAAGTATGAGCAACTGAAACAATTGTTGAAAACACTATGGTTTAAGTGTTTCCAGACTGCAATGGGCTATGGAATTCTGATGTATATCATTACACAAACAGAGTCGGTTTTGGCCTTTAAGGGAAATTTGATGGATGAAACAGAACTTTAGCCTAAGCAGGATGAATGAGGGTAAATTTATCAAAGGAACTGAACAGGTGTAAAAACATCCTATCCAGGATGTCATCATCAATAGATGCAACTGTGCAACAAAAACAGATAATTAGCTAGGGGAAAAGAACAATTTTATTTTGTAGCTACTATATCATTTGGCTCCAAAACCTAGTGGCTCCTCAGATTTGAATCAGGCATGTGAGCAATATTCCCAAACTACACAAATCCGGGTAGAACTTAAGTATTGCTGCTCCAGTTTATCTCAGATTCTAAATTGGAATTATAAATTGAAGCAGGCATCCAAGCACCACCTCACTCAGGTTTAGCATCAATCTGAAATTATATGCCACCTAATTACTGGGGGAAAATTGAGGCTCTAATCAACCAAGCTACCACGCAACTAGTGAATAATCAGGTTTTAAAGCATATATAGACGACCTACGATCTATAAACCCTAGAGGAAGCAGAAGATACCAAAACGCTCCGAGCTAGCAACATTACTAATAACATTATTAAGCACCGGAATACCAAAGCCGAGAAGCAGTACTAGCAATAATCGAAGGACAACGACAAAAGGGTGCTTACTTTTAGCTTTGCTCTCCTCCTTCTCCGCCTCCTTGCTGCTATCCTTCTCCCCCGAGCTCCCTGCCCCCTTCTCCTCTGCCACCGCCGTCACCTTCTCGGCCGCCGCTGCCTTGGCCGCCTTCTGCTTCTCGGCAGCCGCCTTCCTCTCCAACTCCTCCGCCTTCCTCTTGGCGTCCCGCGCCTTCCTCTCCTCCGCCTCCACCTGGGCCCTGCAGGCCGAGGCCATCGCGGTGACCTTGCTGACCGCGGAGGGGTCCCGGAAGAGGTCGGAGCGCTTGTGCGCGACGTCGATGGCCGCGTGGAGGAACGGGAGCGCGCCGCCCTTGCGCTCCAGCACCTTCTCGAGGACCTCTAGGTCCACGTCGACCGCCGCGGAGGCCGCCGCCGCCGGCTGCTGAGGCGGCGACGCCTCCTCCTCCTGGATGTCCGAGATGATCGCCATAGCCGCCGCTCCTCTAGGGTTTCGTCGATTCGAGGTGTGTCGTGTCGAGATCTCAGATTGGGGCGGGTTTCTGACTTGACGGGTCGACGAGGCTTTTGGGGTTCGTTTAAATTGAGACCTCTGCGGCCGCCCCCGGTTGGTCTCGAAGGTTCTTGGGGATTCCGGACCGGAGTGGACAACTTGGAGTCGCTTCAACTAGGCTGTGTCTACCCGAATTCGTGCCTGTTTCTGTTCAGTTTCCAAAAATAACGAGTTTGGAACTGTCACGGCAATGTCCACGACGTGCACTAAGCTTTCGAACATAAAAATAACTTTTTTTGCGGGGGAAACATAAAAATAACTTGGCCGTCAACGAAACGAAATAAAAGGAAGAGAGAGAGAGAAAGAGAGAGAGAGAGAGTGAGAGGAAACCTAATATGTGGAGGTTCACATGTATTAGGAAACGAACACTTCGACCGGCATGTGGATGTAGGTGGTGGTGTTCGAGTTATCTTGTCAGATAGTATGATCTATACAACATAGACAAATTTAAAGACAGAGACCAAGTTCTTCAATACCTATTCGGAGCCATATTTTTGAGATTTTTGTGTAACCTACAAAGCAAGGTACTTTTTACAAAACAAAATCGCGTTCATACAAAACATCTTCATTACGTACCTGTAAAAAATATTCATATTTTAAAAAAATCTTCTGAATTTCCCGGCTGTACATATGGTAGGTGTGTCTGGTCCCCCGCGTGCCGGCGTCGAGGAGGTGGCGAATCCGGCGATGCGGTTTTTGGTGGCCGCGTTGTTCCCCTTTGGTGATGGAGGTCCTCGGAGCTCTGTTGTCTGGCGCGCGTCGTCCGAGGGCTCGGCGGTTCGTGGATCGAGCGAGCCCTTATCCCCCGCCCCAGATCGAAGGCGGTCGATCTGGATGAATAAGTTGTTGCAGGTGGTGGAGATGATCTGGAGCACGACGATGAAGACGGCGGCGCTGGGTGCAGGCCCTGTTGGGCCATTGACCGGCGACTTCCCGACCGCCAGGGGGCTGCTTCCAATCCAGGAGTTTACCGGAGCAGCGGCGGATTCGGCGCGCCACCGGCTCGTCCACGACGGTGTCGTTATCGGCTTGCAGAAGGACCTGTCTGTTATTTCTTATTTTCTGTTGTCCTTTTCTGTAATGTTGCTCTGATTATCAATACTAGCTCTTTCGCAAAAAAAAAGAATATATAATTTCCAAAAATATCAAGTCAGCGAGCTCACCAGAGCTCGAGGTCCATATGTCCGCACTCACACCATAGCTGCATTTAGAATTGGAATTATGGTGAACTAGTAGCCTATCTTTTTTGAATCACCCATTTTTTGGTGCTAGAGTGGCGACCTTTTCATAACAAGGTATTCAAAAGTTTAGCACAACACGATATGTGTAAGCTAAGCATAAGAGAGATGACTAGCACCTTGCACCTACGAGACTAAGAACAAGTACAATAAGTCCGTCCTAGTCAGCTGGCTATAAGGATTAAAATAGTATATTATTGCTTAGTTGGAGCAGAGAGAGGAGGAGAGAGAAGGAGAGTGAGCTCTTATGCAAGAGCCAACTCTAGCACGTGCTCTAGGCACTTTGTGAGAGTGAAAGGTGGACCATACATTGATAAAGTATTACATTTTTTAGCTCACTACTGTATATGTTGGCTCTAAGTTGGCTATAGATGACATGGCACTTGGCTTATAGCCAGCTGCTGGCTACACTATTGGAATTGCTCTAAACGATGGTCATTTGAGTAATGCCACATGGCAGCAGGAAGATGGATGCCCAATTTAATGTCAACAACCTACAAAAAAAAATGCAAACAAGGATGATACGTGGCAACCAATTAGGTTTGGTGCTAATGCCGCATAGTGAGAGAAGAAAACAACATTGGAGAAGAGGAGATAGGTGGGAGCCCATGCAAAGGTCGATAGCAAGAAGATCCATGGTTGATTAAAAATGGGAGAGTCTTGGGCCAAGCTCTCTCATACCATCATCACTATGGGCTTCTTTTCATCTTCAACCTTTTCTTGACTCTTTTTTTCTTTAATTTCTTATTCATTGACTTGTTGACCATGACAAATGATATGGACTTTGGTTGAATTTTTCTAATCGCAATGTAAGATTGCATGAGATCCTCTCCTAGGATTTACTCATACCAACAATACTAAGAAATTTAATCGTATTCATGGACCTCTTTCGGTCCCCGTGAAAGGAATTACGCGACTAAAGGAGGTCTTCGGTGCATGCACAAGCATGCGGATGTGTGTCCCCTTTTGATTACAATGAAGTTATATTAGATTGAAAATTCCAAACAAACATTATAAAATAAGAGGCGTACTAATGGCGGAGCTCCATGCAAATTGTGGGGTCAACCAAAGGACTTCAAGAGCGGCATGGACTGCTCACCCCAAAAACTCCTTTTTACAGGCAACTGTATGTGTAGGAGTGTCATCCACCACACATTGTGCTTTAAGATTGGTGAAACTTTTTGTTCCCTTTTTGACAAAACTGAAACATAATTGAAACAAATTTAAACAGTAGAAAATGTTTCACAAGTTTCATAAACACGTTAACAACAGATGTGAAACTTTGTGAAACTTTCTGAAACATACTTTGAACAGTAAATGATTTTTCATAAGTTTCAGACATGTTTCACAAATTTCAGAAATATTTCACAAATTTTTAGAAACTAAATCAACACATGGGTGACGTCAGCATGACGTCATCACTACTTTACCTACCGGAGCCGGTAGAATCGCTGCGTTCCTGCTCACCCTAATTGGTGAGAATACAATATCCTCCAATGCATTGTGGCCAAGCATATGGATTTATCACGGACCGGCAATAAAGGATACCAAGAGAACTAAAGGAAGGCAAGAAATCTAGAAACAAAAACAAACTTAAGAGCATCACCATTCGCGTCCCCCCAAAGCGTCCCCCAAAGGGATTTGGGCGCGCCGGACAGAAAATGCGTTCCAGCCGCGTCTCCCAAAGCCCATTTTTGTCCGGCGCGCCCCGATACGGTGTCCGGCGCCCGAGCCCGTCCCGTCCCAGGGGACGCACCGGGGACGCCGGACACACGAAAAACAAGGCGGGCTCCCACATGTGGCGACTATTTGCATAAACCGTTGGTTCGCGCCTCTTTTCTCGTCGCTCCTTCCTTCCCGCGCCTCCCACCCCCCGCCGCCGCTGGATTTCCGGCCGTTTGGGCGTCGATCTCTTGAGAGTCGGCACCGTCGCGCGGCGGGGCTCCGCCGGTCGTGCCGCCGCCGCCACGTCGCAGCGCGTCCCGAACGCGCCGTCAAATCCGCCCCACCTCCGCGCACGAAGGTGCTCGACGACTTGCAGGTAAGCGCGATTGGCGCTGTTTGTTGCGTCGTCGCCTCGCGCAATTTTAACCTTTGATTTTGCTTTAGCCATGGACAGGGACGATGAGATGCTTGCTCTGCTGCTGGAGGACGAGCAAGCCTTCGACGACGACCTGCGGGAGCATTTGCTGATCATCGCGTCCCTCCAAGACATGCTTGACGCGAGGCGGAGAAGAGGAAGAGGCGCGCCGCGGAGGATCAAGGCCGGGAAGAAGGAAGTCGAAGCCCAGGGATGGAGGGGGCATGCCATCTGCGCTACTTCGCGACGATGCAACACATGCCGATTTCGGCGCCGGTACAGGATGAGCAAGGGCCTGTTCATGAATATCCTCCACGGCGTTCGAGTTCGACCCCTACTTCAAGCTCAAGGTCGACGCTGTAGGCGTTCTCGGGTTCTCGTCCATTCGAAGTGCACCGCCGCCATGAGGATGCTTGCATACGGAGCACCTACACGGGACGACTACCTTCGCATGAGTGAGTCTACTGCCATTGAGTGCATGTACAAGTTTTGCCGAGCTGTGGTGGGAAAGTTTGGCAAATACTACTTGAGAGGGCCAGAGGGAGAGACTGCAAGGATCATGGCACAAAATGCTGCCAGAGGATTCCCTGGAATACTTGGAAGCATCGATTGCATGCACTGGGCATGGAAGAACTGTCCGTTTGCTTGGCAAGGTATATACAAAGGGCGTCATGGATATTGCAGTGTGGTGCTTGAAGCTGTGGCAGATTATGACCTGTGGATTTGACATTCTTTCTTTGGCATGGCGGGATCACACAATGACATCAACGTGTTGCAGCGGTCTTCGGTGTTCAGCAGACTAGTGGAAGGGCATGCTCCACCATGCAACTATGAGATCAATGGCCACCAATATACCAAAGGCTATTATCTAGCCGTTGGTATATATCCAAAATGGGCCACTTTTGTCAAAACAATCTCGAATCCATCGTCTGAAGAATTCCCACTTTGCTACACGACAGGAGGCTTGGGAAGGATGTCGAGCGGGCATTTGGTGTGCTTCAAGCACAATTTGCCATTGTCCGGTACCTGCTCTAAGCTGGTCTCACGACCAAATGTGGGAGGTGATGCAGGCTTGTGTGATCATTCACAACATGATCATCGAGGATGACCGCAAGAATCATGTGAGGACACATGTTGGTCCCTATGAGTGTCAGGGCCCTCTCGCGGAGGTTGATCATGAGTTGCCTGCAGATTTTGCTGATTTTCTCGCTATGCACGCAGAGATCCGTGACAACAATGTTCATGATCAACTTCAAGCTGTTCTCGTTGAGCATTTGTGGAGGATCAAAGGAAATAATGTGGCACCTTGATGCACCATTTAATTTGAAAACAATCATCGCAAACATCTTTATTCATATGCTACATTTGATTAATGGTTATGTGTTAAAAAAAGTATTTTAAATGTTTGGGGGCGGCGTTTGGGGGACGCGGCTGGGGAGCGACGTCTCCCAAACGCACAAAAAAAACCAAACCTCAATCCGGCGCGGTTTGGGGGACGCTTTGGGGGACGCGGCTGGAGATGCTCTAAAACCACACATGACACTATATTTGCCAAAAGTGGCGACAGCCATCCGCACGAGGGGTGAAGTGAATTCCTCGCACCAAAACAACAATGGTCAAACTACATAGTAGTAACAGATTAGATAATCTTGTCATATTATATAAAGTTGTGACATATTTCAACATAGACCCTTGTATTGTATCAAAAATAAACTCGCAGATCATCTTAGGGAGGTTTCGTAAAAGGAAGTTTCTTGAGGTTCACACATGACGTCTTTCATACGACACAAGTGAATTGGTAGCACCTTGGAGTGAAACGAATTAGGCTCTCATTCCCCCCCCCCCACCCCCCGCCCGCATCGCTCTCATCGAGCTATAGTAGCTGCTCCCCCTCCCCTCCTCTCCGGGCCACTCCCACCTCCTCTCCGCCGGAATAGTCGGCCGGAGATGGAGAGGAGACGGCGTCGGCTGTACATATTTAGGTTTTCCTTCTAGTGTCCGTCCCTCTATGGCGATTTGGAGCTGTACCTCGGATCTAGGCGGCAAGATCTGGGGAGTAGGGCTCTTCTTCCTCCTCCTGTGTCTCCTGTGGTTGGAGCATGGAAGCGATGAGGGAGCCACGGTCTCCACGAATAAATTAGCAGCCGCGGATCTTCTCCTGCTGAGGAGCTGCAAGGCAGAGCCCCCCTGGCCGGCATGGAGGCGAGGGGGAGGGGCGATGCTTGTGGCGGCATACGACGGAGCTTCTTCTGGCCGACCGTGGAGGCGAGGAGAAGAGGCGACGTTGTGAGCTATCTCAGGCGGAGAGGAGATCCTGCTACCTCTCTCTCGCTCTGGTCCCGGTGAGTTCCTGGTCAGCTCTTCCTCCTCCTAGTGGTCGTGGAGACAGACAGGAGGATGTTGAAAGGATCGTATGCCGCACCTAGAGGGGGGGTGAATAGGTGCTAACCAATTTTTAGTTCTTTTTCAATTTAGGCTTGACACAATGGTAAATTCTCTAGATATGCAACTAAGTGAATTTACCTATATGACAAGGTTGTCAACTAAGCAAGATATACGCAATATATAGGAGATAGAATGGGATAGAGGTAACCGAGAGTGGAGCACGCGTTGACACGGAGATGATTCCCGTAGTTCCCTTCCTTTGCAAGAAGGTACGTCTACGTTTGGAGGAGTGTGGTTGCTACGCAAGCCAAACCAACAGCCACGAAGGCTTCACTCAGATCTCCTGTGAGCAACGCCACGAAGGCCTAGCCCACTTCCACTAAGGGATTTCCTCGAGGCGGAAACCGGGCCTTTACAAAGTTCTTGGGGCACACATCCACAACCAAATTGGAGGCTCCCAAATCTGTAACAACAAAACAAATCAACAAGCATACATCAACAACAACAACTAGGGATCCAAAGAGGAACACTAGCAAGGGGGCCCTCAAGCATAAGAGGGGAAATGAGAAGCTTCGGTGAGGATGTAGATCGGGGTCTTCTCCTTCGATTCTCCAAAGCACAAGTGATTTGGGTGGTTGAGAGAGGAGATCTGGCTATTTTGGTGTTCTTGGTGGCTCAGCAATGGAGGATGAAGATCTTAGGGTTTGAGCAAGCTTCCAAGGTAGGTGAAGGGGGGTTTTTATACCCCACCTACTTTTCTGCCCGTTGGAGGTGAAACCCCGGCAGTGCCGGCCTTGAGACGCCGGCAGTGCCGGCCACTTTTCTGAACCTGAAGATCGACAGTCAGAAAACGCCGGCAGTGCCGGGGTGTACACACCGGCAGTGCCGGCCCGGTGTTGCCGGCAGTGCCGGCCACTGCCAGTTTCAGCTTCTTCTTCCTTTTCTTTTCTTCCTTTTTGAGTGGGTCGAGATTTTCCGTGGTATCTTTTCCATAACTGTAAACCACTTAGCACACGGTTAAATTGTCACCGGTGTTGTTAACAAACACACAAAACTTAGAGATCATGAAATGTTCTTTCAATCTCCCCCTTTTTGGCATTTGATGACAATACCGGGATTTTGCAAAGAATAGGGCAAGAATATCATTGTGCTTGATATAAGAAAGAAACTCCCCCTAGATGTGTGCATGCGAGAAATTGATGCAAGAAAACAAATGATACACACATTAGGTATGGAGCAACTCCAACTTTCAAGGTAGAAAGCACAATGCTCATAATATGTATGATAGATAATGTATGGACAAAGATAAAAGTTGAGATGTTAAGATCATACCCTTGCATACTGACATCCTCAACAATACAAGACAATAGTCTCAAATTCATAAACAAGAATCCCATGACCATATCAAGTAGATGAATCCATAGACAATATGAGATATAAGATGGTCATACCAATTCATAACAATACTCTCAACCATATAGAATACCGAAGACCATAGCAATAGTTCACACACTAACAGGTCTTGCTCACCACACATAGAACACATAAAACACAAGATAAGGTTCAACATAAACATAGACGGTAAATGAAGGACACAAGCTTTAACGGAATGATAAAAAGCAAATGCTTGTGCCCTCAAACCCTAGCAAATCCCGTGCAAGTTCTACTAGACCTTCTTCTCCCCCTTTGGCATCAAGACACCAAAAAGGAGAAAAGAAGCGATGCTACATCGTCCCATGAAAACTCAATCATCCTCGGAGGATTCCTTCGTATCTTCATCATCATCAGACTCGGCGGGCTCAACATCATCACTAGGGGGGCGCCGACGGCGAGAAGGACCGGGAAGACCAAGCTGTTCAAATTCAGCCACATTGCCATGCTTAGAGAGCCATTCTTCTTCAGGAGTTATGACCTCCTCAGACCCACTCTCAACAGGAATATCCAACTTGCACATGATGAGCTTTGTGTTCCTCCTGTCCATTTTCCGCTCCCTGTGAGCTTGATACTGACGCCTGTTGATGTCAGTCTTGAGACAGAACATCTTGGCCAACTTGGCCTCTATACGAGCAACCCAACCATTGTCAGCAGGGGGAGCATACTCCATATCGGAGTCTTCTTGGGCAGACTCCTCATCATTGGGAAGACGAGGAGGATTATCATGAGTCTTGACCCTGAGATCCTTGGCCTTGTGAGGTAGAAGGTTAACATCATCAGTGAGGTTGCCATATCCAGCATTGTCCCAACGAGAGCATATGAAGAACATGAAGTAGGGAGCAAAAACAGGGGCCTTGCGAGCTATTATGCAAGCCCAAAACTCATTCCACAGAAAGTCCATCACATCAAGCTGCATACCAGTGTCACGGTGCTGGTGAGAAAGAAGCAACAAGTTCCCAAGATATCCATAGATCTGATCAACGCAGCCAACCTTGGGATTAAGGACCTCTCGGTAAATGCGGAGAAGGATGTCATACACCGGACGGAGGAATTTCTGAGAACCATATATCACTTCTCCTTCAAGATAAAGATCAGCAAGGAGAGCCTTCTCAACGGGCTTGGGAGTGTTGTGGGCTCTAAAGTATCCATTTTCATTGCCAGAGAGCACCGGATAACCAAGACAAGCTGCAAATTGGTCCCAAGTGCCATGCAACATGCGACCTTCTGTCATCCAAGTCATAGTCTTGGCATCATCATTATCAACATAAACTGTGGCAAAGAATTGCCCAATCACGTCCACACAGTAAGGATGATGAAACTTCATCGGAGGAAAAAGACCAAACTGCTCACAAATATCTCGAGCTTCAGCAAAGTAGTTGGCGTGTTTATCCATGTGAGCAAAGTTGATGTGATGCATAGGAGCAACTTTATAGGTGGCATTTGCATAGAGATCATCAAAAGTCTTTTCTTGATACTTACTCCAGAACAGCGCAGAGCAATTGGTGGCCTTGGGAGAGGTGTAGATGTTGGTCTGACGCAGCCGAGCATACTCATTATCTGGCCACTTCCCAATGGGCATGCCTCTCAGCCTCCGGATGAGGTTAGCTCGAGGTTCAGCCGGAGCGGAATTCCTCTCCCGACGAGATGACTTCTTCATAGGTAGAATTTCGGCTTCAAAGTCACTAGGTATCGCCCGTTTGCCCGAGCTAGAGCGATGAGAACCACCTGCACCTGTGAGAGCAATGGATAGGAGGAGCATATGATAAGGTACACTAAAACAAAGCAAAACATGATAATCAAAGCATGGTGACAGAAGTGTTCAAGATACAAGAGAGGAGGCTGAAAGAGATCTGGCCCAGCTACACCGGCAGTGCCGGGGTGGTTAGGGCGGCAGTGCCGGCCCAACCGGCAGGTCGACAGAGGCGGCAGTGCCGGCCCGACCGGCAGTGCCGGTTTGGAGGGGGCGGCAGTGCCGGCAAACACGAAGAACTACCAGATCTGCTCTAGACTCAACCATTGTTCCTCAAACTTTCACACCACAATGCACAAGATTATCTACCTCTATGGCAAAACTTTCGGAGAGATTCAACCACCCTTCTTTCTTCTAGAGAGGTCTACCCATTCTAGAGAGGGAGAGGGAGGGGAGGAAGCTAACCGGAGGAGGAAGCCATGGAGGAGAGAGGGCACAGCCCGGATCCAGCCGACCAGAGGAGGAGGGAGGTCCCGGGATGGCGGCAGGAGGGTAGGGGCGACGGCGGCGACGGCTGGGGTCGGGTAGGAGGAGGGCACTCGCGCTGGGGAAGAAAAGGGTGGTTGCCCTAACTCCCCCTGCGGGCCCTCAACTTATCCCCCGCCCGCAGCGGCAGTGCCGCCCAGCCGAGGCCGGCAGTGCCGGTGTGAATGCACCGGCAGTGCCGCCGAAACTGCCTGCAGCCCAAAACCCTCGAAATTTTGCGGAGTTTTAGAGTATGGAGATAGATAAGGTTTCTTTAGGAAAGGTGGGGCTTAGGATAGAGAGATAGCACAGTTGATGGTACGATATCACCCATATTTGCAAAATATTGCAAATGAAGACCAAACATGAGTGATTTCCCATAAACAAGGAGATGTCAATAAAAAGGCGATAAGACCCAAATAACTCCAACTCTTCACAAAGAAGAGTGTGGTGGCCTAGGCCACCATATATGAGTGTTATGGCATGGCACCGCGAAGATATATCTTGGGCCCAAAACCACTACTCATCATTGAAGCTCACATATCATTATATGATATAAAGAGAATGATTTCTTTTAATGTTGGCATTATGGGGGAGGGATAGCTCAATAGTTTAAACCGCACTCCCCCTATTTCCATGCCCACATCTAAACCAAATAAAGTTTTGAGACAAAGGTGTGTTTGCAAGATGGTCAAGCTATACTCCTTGAATCTATGATATTTAGCTCATTCCTCAAATAAGAGAACCTTGCTTCATCAAGAGGCTTCGTGAATATGTCGGCAAGTTGATCTTTGGTAGGAACATAGATAAGCTCAATATCACCACGGGCAACATGATCCCTAATGAAATGATTCCGCATCTCAATATGCTTCGTTCTTGAATGTTGCACCGGATTATAGGCAATCTTGATGGCACTTTCATTGTCACATAATAGAGGCACTTTGTCACAAATGACACCGTATTCCTTTAAAGTTTGCCTCATCCATAACAATTGAGTGCATCCACTTGCGGCGGCAACATATTCGGCTTCGGCGGTGGAGAGAGATATGCAATTTGCTTCTTAGAAGACCAACACACCAAGGACCTACCAAGGAATTGGCAAGCCCCGGAAGTTGATTTCCTATCATCCTTGTCACCCGCCCAATCCGCATCGGTATATCCATTGAGAATAAAGCTTGAGCCTTTGGGGTACCAAATACCATATCTTGGGGTATCAACCAAATATCGAAAGATTCTTTTGAGAGCCATCATGTGGCTCTCCTTAGGAGAAGCTTGATACCTTGCACACACACCAACACTCAACACTATGTCCGGTCTAGATGCACAAAGGTAAAGCAAGGATCCAATCATGGAGCGGTATACCTTTTGATCCACCTCTTTACCATTGGGATCTAGAGCAAGATGACATTTGGTGACCATAGGAGTGGCCACACCCTTCAACTCGGTCATCTTGAACCTCTTGAGCATGTCTTGGAGATATTTTGCTTGATTGATGAAGGTTCCTTCTCTCAATTGCTTGATCTCAAAACCAAGGAAGAACTTCATCTCTCCCATCATAGACATCTCAAACCTATCGGTCATAAGCTTTGAAAATTCATCATTGAAAGCCTTGTTAGTAGAGCCAAAGATAATATCATCAACATATAATTGGCAAACGAAAAGCTCCCCATTAACCCTCTTAGTAAAAAGAGTGGGATCGATTAGCCCAACATCAAACCCACGGTCTACCAACAATTCTTTAAGGTGCTCGTACCAAGCTCTAGGAGCTTGTTTGAGACCATAAAGTGCTTTATCAAGCTTGTAGACATGGTTAGGAAAGTTGAGATCCTCAAACCCCGGGGGTTGCTTAACATAAACCTCTTCATGCAAAGGACCATTAAGAAATGCACTTTTAACATCCATTTGTTGTAACTTAAAGTTATGATGCGATGCATAAGCAAGAAGGATACGGATGGACTCAAGGCGAGCCACGGGAGCATAGGTCTCCCCAAAGTCAATTCCTTCAACTTGAGAGAAACCTTGAGCCACCAATCTTGCCTTGTTCCTCACAACATTTCCAAACTCATCTTGCTTGTTCTTGAATATCCATTTAGTGCCTATAACATTGCGGCACTCCTTTGGCTTCTCTACTAAGGTCCATACTTTGTTGCGCTTGAAATTGTTGAGTTCTTCGTGCATTGCTTCCAACCAATCCGAATCTTCAAGGGCTTCAAATACTTTCTTGGGTTCCACTAAGGAGATATAAGCATGATGATTGCTAAAGTTAGCCAATTGCCTTCTTGTGGAAACCTTTGCCCTTACATCACCAAGAACCTTGTCATGTGTGTGTTCAAGACGCTCAAGTTGCCTTTCTCTTCTTGCTAGACGACGGGCCTCGATCTCCTCCTTGGTTTTTCTAGGCCTTGGAGGTGTCACTTGATCAACTTGATCATTTGGGTCCCGTCTTGACCTTCAATTGGAGCTTCCTCAATTTCTTGAGAATGCTCAACCTCATGTGCTTGATCTTGGACAATATTTGGTGAAGCGCAAATATCAAATGGATACTCATCGGAGCCATCATGAATCCTTGGTTGATCTTGTCCTTGATCTTGTACATGAGAGGGAGGGTTTTCTTCTTGTTCTTGGGTTGGTGCCTCATTAGCTTCAATAGATGGGGTTTGTTGATGTTGAGAGGATGAGGGCTCCACCGTGGTAGAGCATAGTTCTTCCCGAGACGCCACACCGTGTCCCTCAATGGGGCGGAAAAATCCCACACCCATTCTTACTATGGCATCTTGAGGTATTTCATCACCTGCACATACATCAACTTGCCCCACTTGGGAGCTATCATTTTCTTCAAACCTCACACTACAAGATTCGATGATAATCCCGGAGGCTATATCAAAGACTCTATAAGTGTGAGATTCGGCACCGTAACCAACAAATATACCCTCCAAAGCTTTAGGAGCAAATTTAGACAAACGAACTCCTTTGATTTTGTAGAAACACTTACAACCGAACACCTTGAAGTATGAGATATTAGGCTTGTTGCCGGTGAGTATTTCATATGGAGTCTTGTTCAATCCCTTGCGGAGATAGAGCCGGTTAGAAGAGTGGCAAGCGGTGGAGATGGCTTCCGCCCAAAAGTTATAGCGGGATTTATACTCCGCCATCATAGATCTTGCCATATCCATAAGAGTCCGGTTCTTCCTCTCCGCAACACCATTTTGTTGAGGGGTGTAAGCAGCGGAATATTGATGACGAATTCCCTCATCACTAAGAAAATCATTGAGTGTATAGTTCTTGAACTCGGAGCCGTTGTCACTTCTTATTGCCATGATGAGGAGGTTGTGTTGGCGTTGCACTTCGGTAGCAAAGTCAATGAATATTTGTTGAGTCTCATCTTTCGTCTTGAGAAAGTAGACCTAAGTGTATCTTGAGTAATCATCAACAATCACCAAACAATGTTTCTTCGCACCAAGACTTGCATGAGTAACGGGACCAAAGAGATCCACATGAAGGAGCTCCAAGATCCTCTTGGAAGAGATGATAGTCTTGCTTGGATGCGGAGAGTCATGCATTTTGCCTTCAACACAAGCCCTACAAACACGATCTTTGGCAAAAGAAACATTTTCCATTAGTCCCACAATATGGTTCCCCTTGTGAAGACTTTGCAAAGTTCTCATCTTGACATGGGCTAGGCGGCGATGCCACAACCAACCCACATCCGCCTTTCCGAATAGGCACATCGCACTTGAAGTGGTGGTCCCCGAAAAGTCCACCACATACAAGTTATGTTCGCGATACCCAACGAAAGCGACTTTTAGAGTCTTGCTCCACAAGAGGACCACAATATCTTTATCAATAAAGACGGCGAAACCCATCTTGCCAAGGGCGGAAACGGAAAGCAAATTGTAACCAAGGGTTTTGACAAGCATGACATCCACAAGAGTAATGTTGTGTGCAACCACAACCTTGCCAAAACCCAATACCTCGGATGTAGAATTATCGCCAAAGGAGACGGTGATATCATTTATGTTAGGCCTCAACTCCTTGACGAGGTTCTTGCCGCCGGTCACATGACTTGTACATCCACTATCAAGTACCCATTTTGAACCTCCGGCGGCATAGTCCTACATGAGATCAATTCTTGGATTTAGGTACCCATTTCACAATGGGTCCTCTTTTGTTAGCAACAAGGGTCTTTGGGACCCAAATAGACCAAGCAACATAACCATCATATGGGCCAACATATTTAGCATACACATCACCATAATAATCTTTAAATAAAACATAGTGAGGGTTAGCATTTCCCGCATCATCATCATTAATGGTTTTGCCCTTAGGAGCTTCACCATTAGTGATATCTTTCTTCTTCTCTTGTGCGGGCTTGGCCTTTTGCTTGTTTGCCTTCTTTGCCTTGGCTCCATAACCAAGGCCCTCCTTCCCATTGTTTGATCTTTGCTTACTCAAAAGATCATCCAAAGAAAGTTTACTTTGGGGAGAGGAGGCCTTTGCAAGTTCATCCTTCAACCTAGTATTTTCCTCAATAACATTTGCATGATCACATGAAGGAGTAGAGGAACTAGGCACATCATATGAAGCAAGCCTAATTTGAAGTTGCTCACACGACTTGGATAGGAGAGTGTATTCACTCTTCAAAGCTTTGTGAGCTTTGTCTAGTTCATCTAGATCCTTCACAAGTTTCTCATGATCAACCCCAAATTGGGCTTTTTCCTTTTTAAGCACTTTATTCTTAGCCCTAGCAAGATCTCTAGCTTTAGTGAGCTTGTTAATTTTATCTTGAGGCTCTTCAAGAGTTTCTAGCCTCTCCTCAAGAGAAGCTATAGTTTCTTGACTTTCCTCAAGAGCTTGTTTAAGAGCATGGATTTCAAGAGAGTCTTCTCTCTCTATTTGACCCTTTTTCTCAAGAGTATGATTTTGTTGAGCTATACGAGCCATGAGATTTGAAACATGTTTTTTAGTGTTACCTTGTAGGTTGAGAATGAAATCATCAAACTCTAGCATTTCTTGTTTCACTTTTAGACTAGCATCATCAACCCCTAGATCACTAGATATGTTAGGCATAGAGGGGTTAGGGGATGATACCTCGGAGGATTTAGCCATGAGGCAACTTTCTTCCTCCACATGAATGACCTCATTGGGGGATTCACTTGGTGATGAAGAGTTAGTGGAGAGGAAGGCAAGAGCGACCAATCCATTAGAGGTTGCATCTTCTTCATCATCAACATCATCATCTCTGGAGGTATACTCTTCTTGAGTTGATAGCACAATAGATGTGTCCAAGGAGGACCTTGCCATGAAGCAATGTGCATTCTTGTTATGAGGATTCTCATTGGGAGAGTCAAAGAGAGATGAAGAGGGAATGTTGGTGGTGACGATGGCGGCCAATTCCTTTGAGCTTTCTTCACCTTCCTCACTACTAGAACTTTCAACTTCATCGGAAGAATATTCTTCCCTAGTTACGAGCACAACTCTTGGGTGCCTCTTGCCCTTCTTGATCTTGTTGTTGTAGAATTTCTTGTTTGAGGCTTTTGAATATTTGCCCTTTGTGTCCTTGCTCTTGTCCTTGGGAATGAGCCTTCCATTATGAAGCTCTCTATTCTCATAGGGGCATTCGGCAATGAAGTGGCGCTTGTCATCACAATTGTAGCATGATCTTGTCTTTGGACCAAAGCTAGTGAACCCACTCTTGTTGTTTCTCTTGATGTTGTCTTCCTTGGCCTTGGAAGGATCAACCCAAAAGGACTTAGCATGGAAGGCCATGTGATCATGGTAGTGGCATTGCAAATCTTCCGGATAGGACATACTCCAAGATGCCCTATATTGCTCTTGAGGGTACACTTCTTCTACGGGGTTGACCACCAAGGCAAGATTGTTCCCTTTTGACATACCAATGGCACGATTGAGAGAATCATGAGAGTTTTGCTCGAGCACCTTGAGGGCTTGCATCTCGTGCACGGCATCTTGAGAAGAGAGAGAGGAATAGCATTCTCTTCCAACAAGGGTCTTGACATCAATGGGTACATATGGCATCATGCATTCAATGTACTTCTCCTTGATCCAAGAGTCATTGATGTGGGTGGCACCAATAAGCCGGAAGGAATCGGCAACAATGAGGAGTCTTGAATACATGTCTTGATGATCTTCATCCGGTAGCCTCATGAATCCTTCGGCTTTATTCTTAAGAGCATTATACTTGTTCCTTCTCGTGCTCTCACTTCCAATGCAACTAGCGGCCAAACCTTCCCAAGCTTCCTTGGCGGTGGTGTAGTTCCGAACACGAGGCAAATCCTTTGTCCCCACACTAGTTTGAATCATGTGCAAGGCGGTGTTGTTGAGTTGACTATCAACCGCTTCTCTTCTAGTCAACTTGTCGGGGTTGTAAGGGTTGAAGCCTTCCTGGATGATTCTCCAAAGTTCATTGGAGGCACTGCAAACATGAGAGCGGAACTCAAATCGCCAAGTATCGTAATTCTCAACGGAAAACTTAGGTGGGTCGCCCGAATGTTCAAATGAGGATGGGGGACCGGTATATCGGGAGATAGAAAAGGTGGAGCTACTCGATTGTAGCTCTCACCTCCACTAGTATCCCTAGGAGATGCAATGGTAGATTTGTTAGTGTTTAAGTTATCACCTTCCACGGGTTTGGTAGAGGAGGGTAGTGCCGAAGCACCTCCCTCTTCTAACACACCCGTGTCCTTTACCTCTAAGACGGTAGCCTTAGGAGGGACCGGAGTCATAAGCTCGGAAATCAATTTTCTCATGCTTTCCATTTGAGCGTCCATGGAGGATCTCAACGAATTGATGTCCTCCATGGTGACCACCTTACCGGCCTCTACCGGGGCACATCGTCCGGCATACTCTTAGGCGGTTAAGCCCGAAATAAGAGCCGGGCTCGATACCAATTGAAAGGATCGTATGCCGCACCTAGAGGGGGTGAATAGGTGCTAACCAATTTTTAGTTCTTTTTCAATTTAGGCTTGACACAATGGTAAATTCTCTAGATATGCAACTAAGTGAATTTACCTATATGACAAGGTTGTCAACTAAGCAAGATATAGCTACGCAATATATAGGAGATAGAATGGGATAGAGGTAACCGAGAGTGGAGCACGCGTTGACACGGAGATGATTCCCGTAGTTCCCTTCCTTTGCAAGAAGGTACGTCTACGTTTGGAGGAGTGTGGTTGCTACGCAAGCCAAACCAACACCACGAAGGCTTCACTCGGATCTCCGTGAGCAACGCCACGAAGGCCTAGCCCACTTCCACTAAGGGATTTCCTCGAGGCGGAAACCGGGCCTTTACAAAGTTCTTGGGGCACACATCCACAACCAAATTGGAGGCTCCCAAATCTGTAACAACACAACAAATCAACAAGCATACATCAACAACAACTAGGGATCCAAAGAGGAACACTAGCAAGGGGGCCCTCAAGCATAAGAGGGGGAAATGAGAAACGCTTCGGTGAGGATGTAGATCGGGGTCTTCTCCTTCGATTCTCCAAAGCACAAGTGATTTGGGTGGTTGAGAGAGGAGATCTGGCTATTTTGGTGTTCTTGGTGGCTCAGCAATGGAGGATGAAGATCTTAGGGTTTGAGCAAGCTTCCAAGGTAGGTGAAGGGGGTTTTTATACCCCACCTACTTTTCTGCCCGTTGGAGGTGAAACCCCGGCAGTGCCGGCCTTGAGACGCCGGCAGTGCCGGCCACTTTTCTGAACCTGAAGATCGACAGTCAGGCCGGCAGTGCCGGGCCGCAGTGCCGGTCCAGTGTGCCGGCAGTGCCGGCCGGGCCAGTCCCAGGTTCCTCCTTCTTCTTTTCTTCCTTTTTGAGTGGGTCGAGATTTTCCGTGGTATCTTTTCCATAACTGTAAACCACTTAGCACACGGTTAAATTGTCACCGGTGTTGTTAACAAACACACAAAACTTAGAGATCATGAAATGTTCTTTCAGATGTGAGCTCCGGAATTCGTCGATCTGGAGTTTGGAGGCACACTGGTGAGCGTGTGGTGCTCACCACGATGGGAGCTCTCAATCGGCGGCAGATCGCAAGCGCCGGCGCCTGTAGCCGCCGCTATCCTTGGCCAAGGGGGCCTCTCCGCACCCCGGAAGAAGCAGCTCCGGGGAGTATCTACTTCCTCCAGGACGAAGTGCTGAAGGAGAAGATCTTCGATCTTAGCCTGGTGATCCATCCTGGCAATGAACCAAGTGGCGCAGTCCCCGGCGGGCCCAAGATCCAGTATTCGACGCGGTGGAGAAGAAGGACCCGATTGCTTTGTTTTCCATCTTTCTGGGATCCTTTTTGTAATTTCTTTGGACTCTTGTGCTATTGTGCCTAAAGCCAAGGTCCTCTTTATAATTGTTCCCACCGACTAATGGAGCTTCCAGGCCCTTCGTGGCCTTATCTGTTCAAAAAGAAAGAGTGAAACGGATTTTTTGTCTAGGTTTTCATAACGAGTTTCACAAGTTGTCATGAGACGTCAACAAAAAGTGAAACGTACATTGACATGTATTATGAATCTTGGAAAATGGAAACATCTATTTGCCGGTTGATTTTGATAATGTTAAGGTTTTTTCGGGCTTGCTCTCAATCGACTGAGATTTCTGAAGTCCGAAAAGTGTTGCATTTTTCTGGCAGAAGAGTGTAATTGCACTTTTCTATCATAAAAGATAAAAAAATACAATTGAAGCATTTCTTTTTTCGACGATTGAGATTTTAAAAAAATTACTCAAACATAGCATATCTATTTTTTCTCAAGTTTTACAATACCACACGGTCATTCCTTGCGGAGGGACGGATTATCAGTTGACACCATCCTCACGTAATTTTTTTAAATACGGGATCCAGTGTGAAATTATACAAACAAATTGATTCATTCGTAACATATATACTCCGAAAACTCTTTTTTTACCCGCAATGGTATGTTTTGGAGTGCCATCCACCACACATTATCCGTTGAGATTGGTGAGACTACTTGTCCCCTTTTTAACAGAACCTAAAGTTAATTAAAACAAATTTGAACATTAGAAAATGTTTCACAAGTTTGAAAAACACGTGAGAAATATATATGAAACACACTTTAAACAATAAATAATTTTTCACAAGTTTCAGACATGTCTCGTCTCACAAATTTCAAACATATTTCACAAATTTTGAAAAACTGGATCAGCACATAACGGAGCCGTCAATATACGCCCCATTGTTCCAATGCAATCGCAAATCCATCTTTGTCTGTTCAAGCATACGTGAATGAATTGTTTGATTATGTAGACATGGCTATCGATCGTTGTATGTGTTGTACGGAATGCAATATTCTAAGCTATAATGGCGTGAGGCAGCTTAATCAGGAGTGTACTGATAAGGCAGCATCGGCTTCGATCTTCTCGTGGCCGTTCTTGCTTCCGAGGTCCGTCGCCATGGACGGCAGGGACGTCGAGCTCGCTTTCTTCTCGTGACACCTCGTCCTCGACAGCTCCGAGACGTAGCGGATCATGTCCCCTAGGTCGGTGTACGACGACCCGCCTTCCTCCATGGCCGCCCTCGCCTCCGCAGCGAGCTCCTTGGCCCTGGACCTCCTCGCCACCCCCTCTGTCCCACCGTCCATCAGCTCAGCGACCACCTTCTCCACATCCTCGCTCGTCACCTGCACGCCGACGTCCACCCCGGTGGAGCTCATTGCGGGCAACTTGACGCCGGACCTGACGCCGACGCGGAGCACGTCGACGAGGAGCCGCTCGCTGGAGAACTGGTCGGCGAAGTTGGGCCACGTCAGCGCCGGCACGCCGTGTGAGATGGCCTCCAGCGTCGCGTTCCAGCCGCAGTGCGTGAGGAAGCCGCCCACCGCCGGGTGCGAGAGGATGGTGACCTGCGGCGCCCACCCTCGGACGAGGAGGCCCCGGTCCTTGACCCGCTCCTCGAACCCCTCGTCGTCGAGCAGCGCCCTGACGGCGACGTCGGCCTTGGCCTCCTTGATGGCCCACACGAACGGCCGGCCCGAGGCCTCGAGGCCGCGCGCGAGCTCCTCGACCTGCTTGGCCGGCAGCTGCGCGATGCTGCCGAAGCTGATGTACAGCACGGACGCCTGCGGCCGTGCATCGAGCCACGAGACGATGTGGCCGGCGTCGACGTCGGCGCGGTTGCCGCGGCCAGCCTTGGCGTCCGCATCGCCCATGACGGCCGATGCGGCGCACGTCGGCCCGACGGCCCACGTCCTCTTCCCGAGCGCCTTAGCGTACGCGTCGACGAAGGCGCCCTCCATGCCGCGGAACGTGTTTATGAGCATGCCGTCGGCGGTGGCCTCGGCGTCGAGCACGTCCTGCTGCTCCTTCTCGACCCCTGGCCACTGGAAGAAGCCCCGGAAGGTGGCCTTGCTCCCCACGGCGCGCACGGGGAAGTCCGGCACCTCGAACTCCTCCGTCTCGTCGTCCCCGACGCGGTCGTACACGCCGTGGATGGACAGGTTGTGCACGGCGAGGAGGAAGTAGGCGGACGGGCAGTGCATCACCAGCCTGGGGATGCCGAAGGCGGCGCACACGCCCGCCGTCCACGGGTTGCAGGAGTCGGCGACGAGGCAGTCCGGCCGGCGCGGTAGCGCCCGGACGTACTCCTCGAGAGGGTCGGCCATCTTCCAGATGGCCTGGAAGAACTTGAGGTACATGGTCCTGTCGACCATCTGGTCCGCGTTCTCGAGGCCCTCCGGCAGCCCGAGCTGCGGGCCGGGGAACGGGAGCTCGACGAGCTCGACGGCGAGGCCCGCGTTGGCGGCGGCGTCGACGGCGGGCCTGTTGCGCGCGGCGTTGACGGGCGTGGTGAGGATGGTTACCCGCGGCCCGCGGGCGGCGATGAGGCGCGCCAGGTCCACCATGGGGATGATGTGGCCCTGCGCCACCAGCGGCACCAGCAAGAAGTGCATCTCCGGCGCCGCCATCAAACCAACGGCATGCATGCAGCTCCGGTCGACCTCGCACTGGACGGCCGGCCGGCTAGGTGTGTAATGTAAGCTTATAGCAGCTAGCTACTCGGTCGTTCTGTGTTCAGCAAGCTACGTAGGACATGGTGGTCGTCATTGTGACGCGTATACACGGCCGGGGCTACCGATGTGGAGAGTGGAGGGCCCGATGGAGGCTAGCTGTGCATTCCGGGTGAACACACAGACGTCCCAGGGGTAGACGACACGAGGAAGGGGAGAAAACTAGAGGACCTAGCTACTAGGTAGGAGGAGGTACGGACAAGAAACCGCCATGGATATCGAGTGGCTAGGACGTGATAAGGAGCGTGGGGTTACCGTACACACACATGCGTCTGGTAGCCTGCATCCGCATGCATGTTACGCGTGGTGACACGTCACCTCACACATTATTTGTTGTTTCCTGAAGCTGGGTGTGGCCGAAGCGCAGAGATTACACGAGAGGGCGAGCAAGTTTGCTATCGTCTCGAAGCTGTGTGTGGATCGGCAAGGTTTCCAGAAGAAGAAGCTTCTATGGTAGGAATGTGTGCCGTGTGCGCCTACCCAAGCTTCCTTGTCGCCGTCTTCACGAACCAAATGGGTAGTGCTCGCTCGAGGCGACGGCGGTTCACCACTCCAGTGTCCCGGTCCGGTGATTTCGTGTCACTCACCGCATCGTCACCAAGATACGCACCTTCAGCTTCACGGCATCACCAACACTTGTTGTATAATCAGGCAATAATTGCATTGCACGATTCATTCCATATAATACTATAAAACATGACATCTACATCTACTGTATCATGAGCATAACCATAACATGATGAACCAGTGACGGGGGACGAAAAAAAATTGAGTGCGGCGAAATCTAGAGCAAAGAACTGATGCAAAAAATATCAAAGTTTTCTAGGCACATTAACACTTTATATTCTCCTAAGCATAATCATTTAGTACAATGAAAAATAGTACTACCATACACTTTTTATATAAGGAGAACCTACAAGCATACCGATGACAATGAAGCTTTAATGCCATCTACAAGTCCCAGGCAATGCCAAAGCTCTGCCCTCCTTTTGAAAATCTTTCTTAATGTCACCACGATCAGGACTTCTAAATATCCCTCGCTCGGTGTAGCACACCATTAAATCATTAAGCCACCCATCAGAGACATTTTGTTACGTAACTTGGTTTTGATGATCTTCATACTTTCAACTGGTGTCGTCGCTATCGGTAAAATTAATGCCAACTCAATGAGGCGGTAAACTGTAGAAAACATGATGTACTTTTCAAGTTCATCCATCTTCTTAGTGAAGCTTGCAACATCAAGACAATCCCTGAAATCTCCAATTCTCCTTGTATGAATAATGAATAGATCAAGCGACATATGATCACGCTCATGATTAGAGAAGTCTTCATGATCAATCTCAATAAGCCGAGCAAGCTTATTCACATTGAATCTAGCAAATAAGTCTCTTGGGTCAAGACAATACAAGTTCTGAAGTAAGTCTGAAGATACCTCATTAAAGCGACCATAAAACTCAGTGGTAATAGAATATACAATATATGTCATTTTAGAAGGTGTCCACACGATAAAACTGATCAATGGTGACATGATATCTTCCCCTTTTCTCGTTTTGACCCATTTAATTACCACTGTGTCCATACTTAGGATAGGGATGTCATTTTCAGAGCAAAATGCTCTGACATTTTCCAAGAGTGGCTCCCAACCATCATTCCTCCAATTAACCAAACATGTAACCAAGGACATTGCTTGACATGATGCAATTAGAAGTTTAGATCAACAAAATATACCTAGGAAAAATAGAATCATAAAGCATTATCCATCACATACCTGATGGACTTGTGATTGAGTGACAAGAAGATTTTTAAAAATATTACTGATTATTACAAAAATCTCTTTGGTAGACCAGATGAATCTACAATTAAATTGAAAGCTGGTCATGCAACACAAATTAGTAGGAAAGATGCTGATGATTAATTCAGCCTGTCTCATATCTCAATAGAGGAATTGAATTTTTTATTTCAAAATGGAACATAATAAGGCCCCGGGCCTGATGGTTTCACGACTAATTTTTATCAACATTGCTGGAAAATAATTAAGTGGGATCCAAAAGCAATGCTTGGCGATTTCCATGTTGGAACATTTAATGTATTAAGATTGAAATTGTGACCTTAATTCTGAAAACCAAAGATTCAAAACAAATTCAAAAATTTAGGCACATATGCCTCCTTAATGTTAGTTCTAATTTTCACTAAACTTTTGATGAATAGACTAAGTAGTTCCCAGACCAGTTCTCCAGTGCAAAAACCACTTTGGTGAAGGTTAGCTATATAATAGAAGGTGTATTTTGCACGAGGCGTTAAATTCAATCCACTTTAGATTGCAAAGTGTTATGCTTTTTAAACTAGATTTCGAGAAAGCCTACAACAAGATAAAGTGGTCATTTGTATATCAAATGACGAAAATGAAAGGTTTGGCTAATGTTGGTGTGATTGGATTATGAAACTTGGTCCATATATATATTTACAAACTTACAAAGGATTGGGACAAGGTGATTCCCTGTCACCTTTGCTTTTCGATGTCTTAGGTGATGCTTTCGCTATAATTATGAGAATAAATGGAAGCGTTAAAGGTGTATTTACTGAGGAGTTGAAAAATGGGTTGAACATGATGTAGTACGCAGAATACATCATTTTCTCCTTCTTGACGGCATGGAAAGAGCAAAAAAAACTCATTTTGTGCGCTTTGGAGCAAATGCCATGTTTAAAAATTAATTTCTTGAAAATTGAATTGTATCTTTTTGGAGAGGACAATGATAAGAGTGAGGAATACAGAGAAAATAACTTGTCAAATTGGACATTTGCAAATGAGATATCTTGGTATGCCTGTGAATAATAAAAGGTTAAGAAACAAAGATTAGGATTTTGCTGATAATAAAATTGTTGGAAGATGTCATGGATGACACGAAATTTTCTAAACATTGGAGGCATGGTTACGTTGGTGCAGTCCAGTGAACTAATATGCCTATGTTTATGATGTCTTAAAAATCCCTGTTGGGGTTAGAAAGAGGGTTGACTTCTATAGATCTAGGATGGTTTGCCGCGAAAAAGAAGGTAAAATAAAATATCATTGGGTTAATTGAGATTGGCAACCTAGAGATCAAGGAGGGCAAGATATACTTAATATAGAGTTGATGAATATACCTCTCTTATCTAAATTGATTTGGAAATTGGGAATGGAACAGGGTTTGTGGCAAACCATTATTCTGAATAAGTATGTGAAGAATAAATTCTAATCACGGATTAAGTATAGGCATGTCGATTCTCATTGATAGGTGGGAATTTTGAGCATGACCAAAATGTTTTCATGAGTTATGTAGTAAAACAAAGTTGGCAACGGAAATAGTACTGATTTTGGGAAGATTTGTGGATCATTGATAGTATACTTGATTTGGCTTATCCTCGACTGAATAATTTATGCTTCGATCTGAGTTGCTGATGTCTTCCACAAAGGATGTGATTCTGTAATATTTCGCATGACACTTTGGGAAGATACTATGGAACTGTGGAATAACATTAAAGAGACTTGAAAAGACATAGTGCTCAGTTTGGTGAAATATAGTTTAATATGGACATTGACTAAAGACGATGTCTTTTATTGTCAAGTCAATGTATAGTGAGTTGGTTAGAAATGATATTGGTTTCCCACACATTTTTTTTGCGAAAAACAAAAAACCCCAGAAAATCAAAGTGTTTCATTAGTTATTTATGAAGAAAAGCATTTTAACAAAAGACAATTTGGTTAGAAGGGGCTGTGCTGGAAATGTGAGGTGTCAATCTTGTAGCCAAATTGAAACAAATGATCATTTGTTTTGGATGTTTTGTGGCAAGACTTATATGGTGTGTTTTTTCAACGCACGTTTAATTTTAGAGTAATTTTTGTGAGTTGTTTGGGCCTTGGCTGAACAACTTAAAAAAGGCTGATAAGAAGCTAATGACTTTAGGTATTTTTGCAGTCATTTGGACCATATTGATATTTATAAACGATTCTTGTTTTGATGATAAGAGAATACATGATAGATGATACTTTTAAGGACCGCACTAGGCGGCGGCGCCGCACAGATCGAGGCTCCGTGCGACGGTTCACTCCTTCTATAAAAAATTAACTCCCACTCCATCAGCTCGTGGATGCACGGACCAAAAAAGCAGCACTACCGAACAAAAACAGAGTGCGGCATGCACTTCCGCCAAGCCTAGCTGAAAAGATTGCTAGCTGCCTTATTTTAATTACAGTATACCAGGTTTTAACACGGGGAGAAAACCATAATGTCCCTAATTAATCCAGTAATTAGTCTTATTAACTGGTAACTACACGAAATTAATATGGCAATTAGAACTACTCTGGAAATTAGTAATCTGGCAATCACCATTAATTAATCAGGCAATGTCAATTACAACTCCGTACTAAACTAATACGGAGTACTATGGAGTATGTCAACTACAATACCAAATTAATCTGGCAATCACCCTAAGCAAATATGATAACTGGTCTAATTAATCTGTCAATTACTCTTAATTATTCTGGTAGTAGAACTTAGTTAATCTGGCAATTATTAGTACTAAATCCTGGAGCTACTAGTATTTGGGAGTACAGCCATGCCAAGAGCAGCACGCAGCGGCGGCGTGCCTGAGCACGCAGCGGCAGCATCCGCGCGCGCATGTGCAGCAGTAGCTACGCGGCAGCAGCAAGCAGCAACATTCTAGCAACGGCGAGCAGGCCGGCGTGCGCGCGTGCGAGCAAGCATCAACAGCGACCTGCCGCGCTCCGGCCGGCAAACGCGGCACCACCCCGCTCCCTCGTGCTCGACCGAGCTGGTCGACTGCCCCTCCTCCGGCCGCGCGTCCATCCGGCTCCTCCCTCCGCGTCCTCGCCCCGCCTCGGCCAGGTCCCTGCCCACCATCTCCGTCTCTGCCGCGGCCCGCCCGGCCGGCGCCGCGGGCCTCCTCTCCGTCGGGCCGGCATCCCACCGCGCAGAGCATCCTCGCCCCTCATGGCAGCATACAGGTTGCGTGCTTGGCGTTGGTGGCCTTCTTCGATGCATGCTCCACAGCGGCGGCTTCCCCTCCAGGAGCGCTCTCGACGGCGTCGGCCTCCCCTCCCGGACGTGCTCGACGGCCCCGGGGCTCCGCTTGGCGGCGGCCTTCCCGTGGCGCTGCTCGCAGCGGCCTCCCCGCGGCGGCCACCCGCGGCGCTGCCCCGCCGCTCCCCAGGGTTGTTGTAGCGTTCTGCGAGCCGACAGGGGTTCCGTGTGGCGGGGCTATGGTCGGCGGCGGTGCATGGCGGAGCGGTGAGGGGAGACGCAGGGCAAGGCGGAGGAATGGGCGACGCAGTTTGCCAGCGGCGGCCTGGTCCAGGAGCTCGGGGTACGGTTCATGTGGGAAAGGTCGGGTGTGCGAAGAGATAAGAACGGGATAAAGGTCCGGCCTAAATCTGCTCTCCTTCCTATAGGGCGTGATGCTCTTTTTTCTAATCACGAGGCGTCGCACCGGAGAGCGAACGATGCGGCGCTTCTCAGTAGATTTTCCCTACTTTTAATCTTATCAGAATGTTGGATTTTGTTTTTACAACTAGAAAGAATGGTGGGAGCTTGACAACGGCGAGCAGCCCGGGGATCGGGCATGAATGGATTTGAGGAAGAGACTCGTGGACGACCTAGCACAGAACAGGTCGGTCCATGCCATCGAGCCAGGCTCGGGCCGAGTTTTTCAGCCCATACTTTGGGCGTTGTCAGGGTTGGGGTTTACATATTGGCGGGTTAATAGCAGACCTAGGCCGGGGCCTAAAGCTTATCGGTCTTTTTTCCTCTATTTGGACAGGCCCGGTGTATTTTTTCAGCCTGAACGTCAGGCCAGGCTCGGGCGTCGGGCATAGGTTTTTAGTACTGTGCAGTTCTGGCCAAGGTCGAAAAACGGCCCATCCCGAGGTATAGCTTGGTATATGCCCGAGCCTAGTAGAGACACACCTGGCAACCCGATGCACCCACTCCAGTTGCTTTTGCTCAAAAAAAAAAAAAAAACAAACCACACTCCAGCTGCGATCGTCACCACGTCAAAATATCACCTTAAATTGGGAATAATGCATATGTGCATGGCGCTGATTCCCGAGATTAGTTAATGGCTCAAAGTTTATTTTAGATTTTACTCTCTTCACCTATATAGTAACCATGATCCTACTACGCTTCGACTTTTTCTTTCCGAGCAATCCAATAGAGGGATCGAATTTCATTATCGACAAGATAACGAAACCATGTGCAGATAGCTTTTACAGGAAGCATAAAAAACAGAAAGGAAAAAAGCGCCCGTCCTAATGCTAGTGTTTGAAGGAACAACAACCCAAGCTAACACTAAGGAGTCTTATTTACAGGAACGTGTGGAAACTGATATCCACCGAAAACGAAACATCAACAAAAAGAATCACCCAGTTTTAAAAATCAAAAGGATCCCAAATTAAGGCATTCCTACGCTTGGACTGAACTACAGGTCTTGTCAGGTTCTGTGTATCATCATCACTGATAGAAAGAAAAGTCAATGAGCAGTAGGTGCCGTCAATGGGTGGGAGGTTCATTGTCGCTGGACAACACCGGAGAGAGATGTGGAGGCAGTTTAGACAGTGAGATGTGTGACTGCGTCGTCGAAGATTGATGTGGTGGATCAGAAGGTGAAGGTGTCGATCGACTTCACGCATCGATCGATCGGGCAACGACGGCGTGTATATCACGTCCCCTCTCCGAGTTCCAGTTGCTTCCCAAAAATACCAGCCCTCCCCACCGGATACTTTCCTCTCCATCCCGGCCTCCCGTCCCGCGGTGGCGCGAATATGGTCCCGCCCGCCGCCGCCAGCGGGCCCTCGGCCTCCTCTTCAACAGCCATGCTGGGGCCTCTCCACGGGGAGGAGGGCGCCAAGCGCCGCTGCCGGCCCGCGAGCTCCGCCGGCGTCTTCGAGCGCGTCATCTCCATGGGCGTGCAGTGCTGCGTGACGGCCGCCGTTCTCTTCGCCTTCGGCGCGTTCCTCGTCATGATGCCTCTCGTCCTCGCCACGCGCGACCTCCGCCGGCACGGCAGGCGGTACCTCGCCTTGTCGCCCGACGACCACCCACCGCCGTGGCCGCAGCCACGCAACGTCAGCCTCGCGTCCGAACAAATCAACCGCCTCCCCAGCTTCGAGTCGTCCCCGTACGACCGAACCTCGACCTGCGTCGTGTGCCTCGAAGCGTCGCGCGGCGGCGAGCGGTGGCGCGCGCTGCCCCCATGCGGCCACGCGTTCCACGCCTCCTGCGTCGACCCGTGGCTCCTCCTGTCGCCCCTGTGCCCTGTCTGTCGCGCTACCGTTGCCGTTCCTCCGAGAAGCGAATCCCAGGCGGCAGACGGCATCGAGACGCCGCCTCCGCCCCTCTACCTCAGCCGCAGTCCACCTCATGGTGGGCTGGGTCCCAGCGCCATCTTGGTTTGGTTTTCCGGTCCCTTCATGTGTTGGACAAGAGGCCTTCCCGCCTGCCTTGCTGTGTTCGTCTTCGTCCTAGTTGCTGTAGGTTTCGTGTGGATCGTCCTGCTCCTGTAAACCTATAGGCATCGACACGAAAGTTTCTTCTTTACTCACAACTTTGTAATGTCAACTTCTTTATTTATGGGGATTCAAATTAATCATATACTGTTTGATTGCATCGTGACATATAAGTGGCAAGTTGGGTTGCAACTACGTTTTTTCAGTTGCAAGTGAAGTTGTAACAGAGTTTTTTCGGTTGCAAGTAAAGTTGCAACTAGAAAAAATTATCCAGGCTTTTAAATTTGATTCAATTCATGCTAGTCATCAATTATAACATGAGTTGTAAATGAGATTTGATGACATCATCTAACGAAAAACAATTTTATTAGTTTTTAGTCGACTGATAGATAGTCAGATATTTATTTATTATTTATATTTCCAGCATTCCACAAATAATATTAAAAGAAGATATCAAAAGTAATAGAGCAAACCATGTCGTGCTAATGGTTATATGGTACTACCTCCATTTCAAGGAATAAGGCGCACGCATATTTCAAGACGAACTTTGACCATAAAAATTGAGCAACAATATTTTGATTATATTATATATGTAATTAGTATCGTTGGATTCATATTGAAAAGCACTTTATAATGATAATAATTTCATACAAACAATCTTTATCTATTTGAAATAATTCCTAGTCAAACAAAAAATACGTAAAACAAGGGCGCCCTTATTCCTTGAAACGGAAGTAGTAGTATTTTCTTATTTTGAATTTGAGGGAGCACCACACGACATTGTCAGACTAGCTTAGGCATCTGCATTCAGTATAGCCAACTTGCGCAACTTGACCAAGAAGAAAGCAGTTTCCGGCAGTTTCCATCTTACCCTGGCACTGATCTGACATCACATGTAAAGTCAATTGAAATCTGTAGTTACGTGCGGAGGACTCCTAAGCCCATCTTTAACGGGAGATCCAAATCGGCGCGTCTCTTTGTAATCTTTTAGGTGGCCGAGCGAACACGCAAATAAGAAGCCGCATCCGCGAGGCCGTTTGAGTTGCACGTTCCGCTTAACGCGGCGATAAAAAAAAACCGCCACATGGCTCGTCTTTCCTGGACGGCCATGTGCAATGGCAGGCCTCAACGGGACAACAATGTCGGGCGGGAAAACGCGCGGGCTCGCGCCCAATTTTCCCGCCAAAGCCATCGGCCATAAAACGAGCTCATCACCCAGGTGGCTGCCCGCCACCTCCTCCAGATGCCCTCGCCAAGTGGCACGCCCACGAGGCGGGTGAGGAGGAGCTCCGCCTCGAGGTGGAGCTAGGTCGGCAGCAGCGTCAGCATCGCCGGAAGGGGAACAAGGAGGCCCGGGACGCTGGCCTCGCCCGCCTTGAGGCACAGCTAGCGAAGATGGACAGGAGGAGGGCGACCGCGGACAGGTGGAAGGCCGGTGGCGGCCATGGGCCATCCAACTACTAGAAGATGGAGTCGAATCCTCGCGCATAGCGAGGCCGCTGGCCGAGTGAAATCCACGGCCGTGGCGGCGAGTCCTGGGTAGCTAGCCAAGGTAGTAGTATTAAGAAAAAGATGCAATATATTTAATTTTAATGAAAATGAAATATGAGCCTATGACACACGGGCCAGGGGAGGACAAGGGGATGACGCGAGAGGCCAGCGCTCGGCGTCCGCGACCACGCAAACCTGTCCTAGATTTGGGTCGCCCCGGACCCCGTGGCTATCCGTTTTGGGGATGCGTCTGCGTGCTGGGCCACCGTTTTGTCCGATTCAACCCATTCAGACGCGCGGGCGCGGGATGGGTCGCTCCGTTGATGGCCTAAAGGTTCCATGAAAAACAAATTTTTTGACTTTGAGGTTAGGGTTAGGATTTAGGATTTAGGGTTTAGGGTTAGGGTTTAGGGTTAGGGTTTAGGGTTTAGGGTTAGGGTTTAGGGTTAGGGTTAGGGTTAGGGTTTAGGGTTTAGGGTTAGGGTAGTTTCCAAGTATATCCAAGTTACTCGCCCCTTTGCATGTGTTGGTTTTGTACCTTGCATATGCTTGTATATGTTGTGCTTCCTACTTGACTTATCTTGAGAAATCAAGTCTATGTATGTTAGGTTGCGCACCATGTATTTGTTTGTGTGTTGGAGCCTATTTGCATCTTGTTGTATCTTATGTGACTCTTGTGAGTGATTAATGGACTATCCCATTTTGGGGGAGTGATATGCCTTTAGGAATGTCACAACCCTAAAAAAGTGTGTACATGAGGAATACCACTTAGAATTGATATTGCAAGTTTATCTAGTCTCTATGTGGTATGTCATCCTCATGAAAAATTCAAATTCTATAATGTCCATTAATTATCTCTTGTTGGTTCTTTGTTGCCTCTTGTAAAATAAAAGCTATATCACATTATGGCGAAGTATTATGCTTTGTGCATGGTACAAGCCATGGAATTGTGTATATTTCAGGCTGTGTCACATAGTAGTGGTATTGTAATTTATCTTGCTCCTATGTGACATGTTTGCTCAAACAAGTTTCATTTTATTCAAATGGCTTCATTCCTAATATCTTTGTGGATCTTGTTTGTGAGAGATTTTCTTGGCATGGTTTTCCACAATGTGTTTCTAAATATCCTTTTTGGGAAATCATGTTCTTCAATTTATTCTATTCATTGCTTTGCATGGTGGTGTAATTAATTGAATCTATAAAGAAACTCTCTTTGCACGATGGTTAACTCTTATCTTTTACCATATGCTTTCTTTGGCATGGAGATGATCTTGGATATACTTGGAAACTACCACCGGGAAATATTTCCTATATACCTCTTGTCCTAGGACAATTGGCAATCTATTAATAGGTACATATTGATTGATCATCCTTGCATTGGATCTTGTGTTTATAGCCTAAATTCTTACAAATAAATTGTGTTTGAATCCCATGTGTCTTCTTTGCCTTTTATGGATCCTTTATCTAGTTGAAATTTCCTAGTGTTTTATTAGATATAGGTAGTGTGATGATCCTAGTAGTGTGCATTTTGTATTCAATTGCAAAATCCTAAATAATGCACTAATCTTGGGAGAGCTCTCCTATATTTGCTAGAACACTTTCTTGAAGATCCTATCATCACATCTTTTATTTCATGCATTTGGGTTTGTGAAGACCAACTTTTTGTTTGGTACATTGTGCCATTCTGAAAAAGTGTTTAGGGTTGGTTTATTCGTTGAAACCTTGCTGAATGTACTAGGACGTCGCCTAGAGGGGGGGGGGGTGAATAGGCGGTGTATAAAAACTTCTACTTGAGAGCTAAACTAGGAGGAATAAAACTACACATGTGTTTACTAGTTTAGCTCAAGGCCTATCAACTAGGGGTTTGCCTAAGAGCACCAACAACCTATGCTAGCATGATGAGCACAATGTGATAACAAGCTAAGTATAGCACATCAAGCAAGATAGATATAACAAGGTAAAGCGCATAGGTTAAGGAGCTCGGGTTGAGAAGTAACCGGTGCACGAGACGACGATGTATCCCGAAGTTCACACACTAAGGTGCTACGTCTCCGTCTGGAGCGGTGTGGAGGCACGAGGCACTCCAATGAGCCACTAGGGCCACCGTATTCTCCTCGAGCCTTTCCACCAAAGGAAAGCCTCGATCCACTAAGGGACACTTGAGGGTGGTCACCGAACCCGTACAAGCTTGGGCAAACACCCAAGTATCACACTTGAGGCAACTCCACAACAAGGAGGCTCTCAAGTACACGGCCACAAGAGGCAACACACACCACCAAGGAAACACACTCCACCAAGGATGCTAATGCGCCACAAGAGGCTAACACACTCAACCAAGGATGCTAATGCGCCACAAGAGGCTAACACACTCCACCAAGGAAACGATGCGCCACAAGAGGCTAACACACTCCACAAAGGAAACACGACCACTAAGGCAAGAACACCACTAAGGTAACAAGGCCACTAAGGCAACAACACCACTAAGGTAACATGCCCTCTACGAGATCGAAACCCCGGAGAGAACCCAAACCGATGCACCTAATGCAATGGCTAAGAACACCACTAAGATGCCCAAGTTCTTCTCTCCCAAATTCCAACAAAGCTACACAAGCTATTGGGGGAATAAGGGAGGAAGAACAAAATAGAGGAGGAACACAAAATTACTCCAAGATCTAGATCTAGCAAGATCCCCTCACTTGGAGAGGGATTCAATTGGTGAAGCTCTAGATCTAGATCTCCTCTCTCCTTTCCCCCAAAATATGCAAGAATTAGTGGGGGGATCAAGAGGAGGAAGAAAGAACTCAAGGTCAACAACGGAGGAGAGAGAATGGAGGGGGAGAAGTATTTGGGTCGGAGGTGGAAGAGAGGTATAAATAGGGGGCCCAAAATATAGCTGGGGAGAAAACATCAGATTCGCGCCCGAGCAGTACCACCACTTTGGTAAGCGGTACTACGCTCTGGATTCGAAATCCCCACGAACTTGTCCACGTGGACACAAAGCGGTACTACCGCTCGCGGTACCGCTCGAGGTACCGCAATGGGCTCCAAACCTTACTGGATCCCAAGCGGTACCGAAGCGGTACTGCCGTAACACTAGTTACGGTACTTAAGCGGTACCATAGGCGGTACTACCGCTCACAAGCGGTACTACCGCTCAAGGTACCGCAAAGGTACCGTAACTTGTTCTGTGGGACTTTTTCAGTGCAATGTAAAATCCATAACTTGAGCTAGGAAACTCGGAATGACATGAAACCAATTTTGCCGGAAAGAGTGAGTGATGATTTTCTCATGGTCATAGAGGTGTAACCTCTCAATATGGTATATCGGGAAAATCATCACCCTCGCACATGCAACATGCGATGCATCCGGAATCCGTTTCCGATGAGCTAGAGCTTGTCATGGAGATGAACACAAGCTCTAACTCATCTCATGGATAAGAACCAAGAACAACCAAGAAACACGATGCAATGCATGAAAGGTTTGAGCTCTCTCTGATGATGCGATCCACTATCCTATCGAGCACAAACCTTAACCTTGCGCAATCCTCTCGACTCGGAAAGCTCCGTCTTCATCCTCTTCATCATTGTACATGCCACCGTCTTCCTCCAACATACACGCCACCGTCTTCTTCGATCTTGTACGCATGCCACCGTCTTCATCCATCTTCATCTTCAACACGGTCTTCGTCTCTCTTCGACACCGTCTTCGTCATTGTACTCCATCTTCTCCATCTTGAAACCTTGAGACCAACACATGGCTATGGACCTAAGATAGATTCTCAATGCAACCGTTAGTCCATAGGGATTGTCATCAATTACCAAAACCACACATGGGGGCTCCATGTTCTTTCACTTGCTCTCTTGGGAGTTGGTTATCTCATTGCTTGATTTGGGTTTAATTAGCTTCTTGTAATGAATTAAGTTTTGGAATCAATCTTGTGTTGATTTGATTCTTTGATATAATTTGGATAACTATTGTTTCTTGATTTAATTGTTGTTTCATCCAAATTGTATTTCCGTTTGGTTCTTGAGAGTCTTATGCAAGCATACTTACTATATGTATATGCTATGGCATGTGTTGCTTTTGTTGTTCCAATATATAGGATAAACTCCAACAAATCCTAAATGGGCTAAGATGTGCATGAAATTCAATTTCATATCAATATGCACATATTTATTTGGAGTTTATAATATATGTTGTAGTGTCTATAACTACTTCGGACCCAATTAGTTTGGGTACCATTTTGTACTTACCTTTGTGTTAGGTGCAATGGAGATGCATTGGATGCTTGTCTCACTCATAATGAAGAAGTGGTCACTACATGATTATTTGAGGCAATCTAGGATGATCAACGAACTCATATCTACTACATCCACACTAATGATATCTTGGTAACAAGTATCTTCTTATGCATACTCTTCTTGCATCCAACCTTTTGGTTGCATCTTGGCATGAAACTCTTAATTTGCAAATATTGTGCTTCTTGCAATGATCTTAATGAAACCTCTTTATTGCAAAAGTGAGTAAATTGAGATGACCGCATACATTGGTAAGTATATAAAATCATGTCATGATTCACCCATCCCAAAAAACTATCTAGCAATTCTATTGCATATCAATTCCTCAAGCTTCTCACATGTGCAATATTGATGAAAGTGCAAATTGAGTTATTTATTTTGGTATCCTTGTTTGTGATACTTGTTGCCTTTCTCAAAGCATCCCAAATATCTTCTATCCCTTGTTGATATTTGTGATGTCTTTGATGTGTTTGTGGTTGAATTTCATTAATGTACAATAAGGTAAAATTGAGTCATTGGCTATGCTATTAAGCAAAAATTCTTATTGGTATGCTGCAGACTTCGTGTTAGATATCATGTTCTTCTTCTTGTGTATCTATTTTGTGTGTACATGTTTCTTTGTGGATAAATATCTTCGTGATATTGTCTACTTAGAGGAACTTATATACATGAGAGAGGATACATATCCATTTGATATCTTTATTTAATTGTTATGTGTTGGCAAAATCATTATTTGAAGACTATGATGATGATATTTTCTCCTCCTTGTATTAGTATTATAATATGCTTTGTCATGCCTCTCACATATCCTCTTGGTTCAACGATTTTATTAATATGTCTCTTACTTGTTGCTCAATCAGTTGTTGACTCCAAGTGTCAAACTTAATTTCTTATCTATGGTCTCTTACAATTGTTTGTGTATTTAAATGGTAATGAGAGAGTGAGGATTCCATGTTGTGCATATTTTATTCAAATGCAACAATCTAATTTGAGCTTCCTCATTTTATTTAAAGCTCTATTTTATGGTGATCATAATATTTTATTTCACTTGGTATCTTTTGATTTGAATGATATTATGGAAGTGATGATTCCATGTTTATGCACCTATACTCCAATATAAATTGTTTATCTTTGTGCACAAACCTTGGGGAGCTTCCCTATATTATTTAGAGTACTCTTCTTTATCTTATCATAATATCTATCTTTCATTTGGTTCCATGATTGGGTTCATTTAATTGCTTGCTTCATGTGTTGAAGCTTCTTGACTGTGTTATCTTTTTGCAATCTTTGATCCTAGATATAATTTGAATCCCTTTGACTATTCATCATTGGATACGTGCATTTGATACACTCACAATATGATAAATGCACACCTTTTGGAGGAAGTCTCACTATATTGACCTCTCTAGATTTTTTGCCCATTTCGGCAATGGATGCCAATTGGGGAGAAGTTTCGAGGGTTTAAGGGAATTGGGTTTTACGCTTCTTGCTTTGTGCCAAACTATTTTCCTCTCATGCTTTGCATCTTGTTGCCTCGCTTGGTTGAATATTTATAGGAAACTCCACTAGGTTTTTATTGCCAACATATGCAATGGAATTCAAGTTCATTCACACGTGCATATATTATGGGAGAGCTTGCTCTATGTATTCAACTTGTTCGTTACTTAAATTCCTTAAATAAACCCTCTCAAAGAGATTGTCATCAATTACCAAAATGGGGGAGATTGAAAGTGCATAGAGCCCCCATGTGTGGTTTTGGTAATTAATGACAATCCCTATGGACTAATGTTTGCATTAAGTTATATGTGTAGGAGTTGTCCATATGCAATGCTTGAACCATAAGTTGACTTCAAGGTTGCAATACGAAGAAATGAGGTGCCAGTTCAAGATGAGTCAACTAGAAGAGCTCACATGCATGAAGCTTGCCATTCATATGTGTTCATAGATATGTGAAGTTGCACCGAATAAGAAGCTCATCCATAGTGGAGTATGGGGAAGCAATCTGCAAGACCTCATCTTCATAAAGCAAGCACAATCAAGAACGGCGTTTCATCTTGTTGTGGTCAAGATCATGATCATCGCTCAAGTGGAAGGCGCAAGGTTAAGGTTTGCTCTTGATAGGGTTTCTTTCTTACCGGTCTCGTGGTTTAGTCGGGAGACCGTTTTATAGGATAATGGTCGTACTATCAAGTAGGGACGAAGCTAGAAATAAATGCCGATGGTGTCATATCTATATCCTCTCTATGGCACTAGGGTCAGAATCTATAAATCAACATGATTTTGTACTAATTAGTGAAGGTATTGCACTTTATCATTTGGTCAGCTGTCACCAGTGCCATTGAGGCAGCTCCGTCCCTGCTATCAAGGGGCTTTCGAGTGAGTAACTCGATCGTATCGTTTGGAGTGCGGTCAAACCTTTGCATCCTTGCATCATCTTTCTTGGTTGTTATTTAGATATTATCCATGTGGTGTTTTAGAGCTTGTGGTTTTCCATGACAAGCTCTAGTTCATCGAAAATGGATTTCGCGGATATCACTGATTCGTCTCAAACGTATCCATAATTTCTTATGTTTCATGCTAGTTTTATGACAATACTCACATGTTTTATACACACTTTACATCATTTATATGCATTTTCTGGCACTAACCTATTAACGAGATGCCGAAGCGCCAGTTCTGTTTTGTGCTGTTTTTGGTTTCAGAAATCCTACACATGAAATATTCTCGGAATTGGACGAAATTAACGCCCGTGGTCTTATTTTTCCACGGAGTTTCCAAGACCGAAGAGGATACGGAGTGGGGCCACGAGGTGGCCACACCATAGGGCGGCGCGGCCAAGGAGGGGCCCGCGCCGGCCTATGGTGTGGGCCCCTCGAGTGCCCCCCGACTCTGCCCTTCCGCCTACTTAAACTCTCTGTCGCGAAAACCCTATTACCGAGAGCCACGATACGGAAAAGTTCCGAGACGCCGCCGCCGCCAATCCCATCTCGGGGATTCAGGAGATCGCCTTCGGCACCCTGCCGGAGAGGGGAATCATCACCGGAGGGCTCTACATCATCATGCCCGCCTCCGGATTGATGTGTGAGTAGTTCATCCTTGGACTATGGGTCCATAGCAGTAGCTAGATGGTTGTCTTCTCCTCATTGTGATATCATGTTAGATCTTGTGAGCTTCTTATCATGATCAAGATCATCTATTTGTAATGCTACATGTTGTGTTTGTTGGGATCCGATGAATATTGAATACTATGTCAAGTTGATTATCAATCTATCATATATGTGTTGTTTATGTTCTTGCATGCTCTCCGTTGCTAGTAGAGGCTCTGGCCAAGTTGATACTTGTGACTCCAAGAGGGAGTATTTATGCTCGATAGTGGGTTCATGCCTCCATTGAATCTGGGACAGTGACAGAAAGTTCTAAGGTTGTGGATGTCTGTTGCCACTAGGGATAAAACATCAATGCTTTGTCTAAGGATATTTGTGTTGATTACATTACGCACCATACTTAATGCAATTGTCTGTTGTTTGCAACTTAATACTAGAAGGGGTGCGGATGCTAACCCGAAGGTGGACTTTTTAGGCATAGATGCATGCTGGATAGCGGTCTATGTACTTTGTCGTAATGCCCTGATTAAATCTCATAGTAATCATCATGATATGTATGTGCATCTTTATTTGTCAATTGCCCAACTGTAATTTGTTCACCCAACATGCTATTTATCTTATGGGAGAGACACCACTAGTGAACCGTGGATCCCGGTCCATTGTTTTACATCTGAAATACAATCAACTGCAAACTCTGTTCTCTACTGTTTTCTACAAGCAAACATCATTGTCCACACAATACGTTTAATCCTTTGTTTACAGCAAGCCGGTGAGATTGACAACCTCACTGTTAAGTTGGAGCAAATTATTTTCATTGTGTTGTGCAGGTTCCACGTTGGCGCCGGAATCCCTGGTGTTGCGCCGCACTACACTCCTCCTCCAACAACCTTCACGTGGCCTTCATCTCCTACTGGTTCGATAACCTTGATTTCTTACTGAGGGAAAACTTGCTCTGTACGCATCACACTTTCCTCTTGGGGTTCCCAACGGACGTGTGCTTCACGCGTTATCAAGCTCTTTTTCTGGCGCCGTTGCCGGGGAGATTGATACGTCTCCGACGTATCGATAATTTCTTATGTTTCATGCCACATTATTGATGTTATCTACATGTTTTATGCACACTTTATGTCATATTCGTGCATTTCTGGAACTAACCTATTAACAAGATGCCGAAGTGCGCTGTTTTCTGCTGTTTTTGGTTTCAGAAATCCTAGTAAGGAAATATTCTCGGAATTGGACGAAATCAAAGCCCAGGGGCCTATTTTCTCACGAAGCTTCCAAGTCCGAAGGAGAGACGAAGAGGGGCCACGGAGGGGCCACACCATAGGGCGGCGCGGCCCCTTGGCCGCACGGCCCGTGGTGTGGGGCCCCCGTGCCGCCTCTTGACCTGCCCTTCCGCCTATAAAAAGTCTCCGTGACAACCCCCAGTACCGAGAACCACGATACGGAAAACCTTCCGGAGACGCCGCCGCCGCCGATCCCATCTCGGGGATCCAGGAGATCGCCTCCGGCACCCGGGAGGGGAATCATCTCCGGAGGACTCTACGCTGCCATGGTCGCCTCCGGTGTGATGTGTGAGTAGTCTACCCCTGGACTATGGGTCCATAGCGTAGCTAGATGGTTGTCTTCTCCCCATTGTGCTATCATTGTCGGATCTTGTGAGCTGCCTAACATGATCAAGATCATCTATCTGTAATTCTATATGTTGCGTTTGTTGGGATCCGATGAATAGAGAATACTTGTTATGTTGATTATCAAAGTTATGCTTATGTGTTGTTTATGATCTTGCATGCTCTCCGTTACTAGTAGATGCTCTGGCCAAGTAGATGCTTGTAACTCCAAGAGGGAGTACTTATGCTCGATAGTGGGTTCATGCCTGCATTGACACCTGGGACAGTGACAGAAAGTTCTAAGGTTGTGTTGTGCTGTTGCCACTAGGGATAAAACATTAGTGCTATGTTCAAGGATGTAGTCACTAGTTACATTACGCACCATACTTAATGCAATTGTCTGTTGTTTGCAACTTAATGGAGGGGGTTCGGATGATAACCTGAAGATGGACTTTTTAGGCATAGATGCAGTTGGATGACGGTCTATGTACTTTGTCGTAATGCCCAATTAAATCTCACAATACTCATCATAATATGTATGTGCATGGTCATGCCCTCTCTATTTTTCAATTGCCCAACTGTAGTTTGTTCACCCAACATGCTGTTCGTCTTATGGGAGAGACACCTCTAGTGAACTGTGGACCCCGGTCCAATTCTCTTTACTGAAATACAATCTACTGCAATACTTGTTCTACTGTTTTCTGCAAACAATCATCTTCCACACAATACGGTTAACTCTTTGTTACAGCAAGCGGTGAGATTGACAACCTCACTGTTTCGTTGGGGCAAAGTACTTTGGTTGTGTTGTGCAGGTTCCACGTTGGCGCCGGAATCCCTGGTGTTGCGCCGCACTACATCCCGCCGCCATCAACCTTCAACGTGCTGCTTGGCTCCTCCTGGTTCGATAAACCTTGGTTTCTTTCTGAGGGAAAACTTGCTGCTGTGCGCATCATACCTTCCTCTTGGGGTTGCCCAACGAACGTGTGAAATACACGCCATCAAGCATAGATTTCTGGCGTTGGGGAGATCAAGACACGCTGCAAGGGGAGTCTCCACTTCTCAATCTCTTTACTTTGTTTTTGTCTTGCTTAGTTTTATTTACTACTTTGTTTGCTGCACTAAATCAAAATACAAAAAAATTAGTTGCTAGTTTTACTTTATTTGCTATCTTGTTTGCTATATCTAAAACACAAAAAAATTAGTTTACTTGCATTTACTTTATCTAGTTTGCTTTATTTACTACTACTAAAATGAGTAATCCTGAAGTTGAAGTTCGCACGTTTAAGCAACGAGGGGGAGAATGTTTGAGAGATGCTTGGTATAGAATTAGCGATGCTTATAATAGATGCACTAAGAAGCACTCCACCATTATTTTACTCAGGAATTTTTATGTTGGTATCTCTAGCTGGAATAGATATGTTCTTGATAGTCTCGCAAAAGGTGACTTCCTAAGTACTCCTGCATTAGAAGCTAGTTGCATTATTGAGAGCTTATTTGGAATACCCCCTGTTGATAAAGTTAAAACTGAAATCTCTCTTGAAGATGTTATGAAAAAATTGGAAACCATAGAGAAAATTTTTCCAAGTATTGAAGCTAAATTGGAAATATTACTTGATAAAACTGATGAACTTGATAAATCCTTAGGAGGAATTGATGAAAGAATTAGTGTCCTAGGAACTAATGCTGTCCATGATGATCAAATCAATAGGATTGACGAACTTGAAAAAGCTATGGGAACCTTGGGTTCAACATTTTCTTCTCTTAAATATAAGGAGAAAGCTTATGTGGGTAAGGAGCAAAAGTTTATGTATGTCTCTAAAGTGCCTAGACCAAAGAAGTATTATTATAGGCCTAAAATTGACAAAGCCCTTAGTACCACTATGGATGGGGGAGCTCATGATAACAATGCACCATCTCTTGATAATACTTGATACACACTTTCTGCGCCTGAAAGGCGTTAAAGAAAAGCGCTTATGGGAGACAACCCATGTTTTTACCTACAGTACTTTGTTTTTATTTTGTGTCTTGGAAGTTGTTTACTACTGTAGCAACCTCTCCTTATCTTAGTTTTGTGTTTTGTTGTGCCAAGTTAAGCCGTTGATAGAAAAGTAAGTACTAGATTTGGATTACTGCACAGTTCCAGATTTCTTTGCTGTCACGAATCTGAGTCCACCTCCCTGTAGGTAGCTCAGAAAATTAAGCCAATTTACGTGCATGATCCTCAGATATGTACGCAACTTTCATTCAATTTGAGCATTTTCATTTGAGCAAGTCTGGTGCCATTTTAAAATTCGTCAATACGAACTGTTCTGTTTTGACAGATTCTGCCTTTTATTTCGCATTGCCTCTTTCGCTATGTTGGATGAATTTCTTTGATCCATTAATGTCCAGTAGCATTATGCAATGTCCAGAAGTGTTAAGAATGATTGTGTCACCTCTGAATATGTCAATTTATATTGTGCACTAACCCTCTAATGAGTTGTTTCGAGTTTGGTGTGGAGGAAGTTTTCAAGGATCAAGAGAGGAGTATGATGCAACATGATCAAGGAGAGTGAAAGCTCTAAGCTTGGGGATGCACCCGGTGGTTCACCCCTGCATATATCAAGAAGACTCAAGCGTCTAAGCTTGGGGATGCCCAAGGCATCCCCTTCTTCATCGACAACATTATCAGGTTCCTCCCTGAAACTATATTTTTATTCCATCACATCTTATGTGCTTTTTCTTGGAGCGTCGGTTTGTTTTTGTTTTTGTTTTGTTTGAATAAAATGGATCCTAGCATTCACTTTATGGGAGAGAGACACGCTCCGCTGTAGCATATGGACAAGTATGTCCTTGGTTTCTACTCATAGTATTCATGGCGAAGTTTCTCCTTCGTTAAATTGTTATATGGTTGGAATTGGAAAATGATACATGTAGTAATTGCTATAAATGTCTTGGGTAATGTGATACTTGGCAATTGTTGTGCTCATGTTTAAGCTCTTGCATCATATGCTTTGCACCCATTAATGAAGAAATACATAGAGCATGCTAAAATTTGGTTTGCATATTTGGTTTCTCTAAGGTCTAGATAATTTCTAGTATTGAGTTTGAACAACAAGGAAGACGGTGTAGAGTCTTATAATGTTTTCAATATGTCTTTTATGTGAGTTTTGCTGCACCGGTTCATCCTTGTGTTTGTTTCAAATAAGCCTTGCTAGCCTAAACCTTGTATCGAGAGGGAATACTTCTCATGCATCCAAAATACTTGAGCCAACCACTATGCCATTTGTGTCCACCATACCTACCTATACTACATGGTATTTTCCGCCATTCCAAAGTAAATTGCTTGAGTGCTACCTTTAAAATTCCATCATTCACCTTTGCAATATATAGCTCATGGGACAAATAGCTTAAAAACTATTGTGGTATTGAATATGTAATTATGCACTTTATCTCTTATTAAGTTGCTTGTTGTGCGATAACCATGTTCACTGGGGACGCCATCAACTATTCATTGTTGAATTTCATGTGAGTTGCTATGCATGTCCGTCTTGTCTGAAGTAAGAGAGATCTACCACCATATGGTTAAGCATGCATATGTTAGAGAAGAACATTGGGCCGCTAACTAAAGCCATGATCCATGGTGGAAGTTTCAGTTTTGGACAACAATCCTCAAATCTCAAATGAGAAAATTATTAATTGTTGTTATATGCTTATGCATAAAAGAGGAGTCCATTATCTGTTGTCTATGTTGTCCCGGTATGGATGTCTAAGTTGAAGAATAATCAATAGCGAGAAATCCAATGCGAGCTTTCTCCTTAGACCTTTGTACAGGCGGCATAGAGGTACCCCTTTGTGACACTTGGTAAAAACAATGCATTGTGATGACCCGGTAGTCCAAGCTAATTAGGACAAGGTGCGGGCACTATTAGTACGCTATGCATGAGGCTTGCAACTTATAAGATATAATTTACATGATGCATATGCTTTATTACTACCGTTGACAAAATTGTTTCATGTTTCAAAATCAAAGCTCTAGCACAAATATAGCAATCGATGCTTTTCCTCTATGGAGGACCATTCTTTTACTTTCAATGTTGAGTCAGTTCACCTATTTCTCTCCACCTCAAGAAGCAAACACTTGTGTGAATTGTGCATTGATTCCTACATATTTGCTTATTGCACTTATTATATTACTCTATGTTGACAATATCCATGAGATATACATGTTACAAGTTGAAAGCAACCGCTGAAACTTAATCTTCTTTTGTGTTGCTTCAATATCTCTACTTTGAATTATTGCTTTATGAGTTAACTCTTATGCAAGACTTATTGATGCTTGTCTTGAAGTGCCATTCATGAAAAGTCTTTGCTATATGATTCACTTGTTTACTCATGTCATATACATTGTTTTGATCGCTGCATTCACTACATATGCTTTACAAATAGTATGATCAAGATTATGATGGCATGTCACTCCAGAAATTATCTGTGTTATCGTTTTACCTGCTCGGGACGAGCAGAACTAAGCTTGGGGATGCTGATACGTCTCCGACGTATCGATAATTTCTTATGTTCCATGCCACATTATTGATGTTATCTACATGTTTTATGCACACTTTATGTCATATTCGTGCATTTTCTGGAACTAACCTATTAACAAGATGCCGAAGTGCCATTCTGTTTTCTGCTGTTTTTGGTTTCAGAAATCCTAGTAAGGAAATATTCTCGGAATTGGACGAAATCAAAGCCCAGGGGCCTATTTTCTCACGAAGCTTCCAGAAGTCCGAAGGAGAGACGAAGAGGGGCCACGGAGGGGCCACACCATAGGGCGGCGCGGCCCCCCTTGGCCGCGCGGCCCTGTGGTGTGGGGCCCCCGTGCCGCCTCTTGACCTGCCCTTCCGCCTATAAAAAGTCTCCGTGACGAAACCCCCCGAGAACCACGATATGGAAAACCTTCCAGAGACGCCGCCGCCGCCGATCCCATCTCGGGGGATCCAGGAGATCGCCTCCCACCGGAGAGGGGAATCATCTCCCGGAGGACTCTACGCCGCCATGGTCGCCTCCGGTGTGATGTGTGAGTAGTCTACCCCTGGACTATGGGTCCATAGCAGTAGCTAGATGGTTGTCTTCTCCCCATTGTGCTATCATTGTCGGATCTTGTGAGCTGCCTAACATGATCAAGATCATCTATCGTAATTCTATATGTTGCGTTTGTTGGGATCCGATGAATAGAGAATACTTGTTATGTTGATTATCAAAGTTATGCTTATGTGTTGTTTATGATCTTGCATGCTCTCCGTTACTAGTAGATGCTCTGGCCAAGTAGATGCTTGTAACTCCAAGAGGGAGTACTTATGCTCGATAGTGGGTTCATGCCTGCATTGACACCTGGGACAGTGACAGAAAGTTCTAAGGTTGTGTTGTGCTGTTGCCACTAGGGATAAAACATTAGTGCTATGTTCAAGGATGTAGTCACTAGTTACATTACGCACCATACTTAATGCAATTGTCTGTTGTTTGCAACTTAATACTGGAGGGGGTTCGGATGATAACCTGAAGGTGGACTTTTTAGGCATAGATGCAGTTGGATGACGGTCTATGTACTTTGTCGTAATGCCCAATTAAATCTCACAATACTCATCATAATATGTATGTGCATGGTCATGCCCTCTCTATTTGTCAATTGCCCAACTGTAATTTGTTCACCCAACATGCTGTTCGTCTTATGGGAGAGACACCTCTAGTGAACTGTGGACCCCGGTCCAATTCTCTTTACTGAAATACAATCTACTGCAATACTTGTTCTACTGTTTTCTGCAAACAATCATCTTCCACACAATACGGTTAACTCTTTGTTACAGCAAGCCGGTGAGATTGACAACCTCACTGTTTCGTTGGGGCAAAGTACTTTGGTTGTGTTGTGCAGGTTCCACGTTGGCGCCGGAATCCCTGGTGTTGCGCCGCACTACATCCGCCGCCATCAACCTTCAACGTGCTTCTTGGCTCCTCCTGGTTCGATAAACCTTGGTTTCTTTCTGAGGGAAAACTTGCTGCTGTGCGCATCATACCTTCCTCTTGGGGTTGCCCAACGAACGTGTGAAATACACGCCATCAAGATCAAGACACGCTGCAAGGGGAGTCTCTCACATCCAATCTCTTTACTTTGTTATTGTCTTGCTTTACTTTATTTTATTTACTGTTTTGTTTGCTTTCTCTATATCAAAAACACAAAAAAATAGTTACTTGCCTTACTTATTTTCCGTCCTGTTTGTTTCTTATATCAAAAACACACAAAAAATAGTTACTTTCATTTACTCTACTTAATTTAGTTTGCTTTATTTACTATTGCTAAAAATGAGTAATCCTGAAGTTGAAGTTCGTTCTTTTAAGCAACAAGGGGGAGAATGTTTTAAAGATGCTTGGTATAGAATTAGTGATGTTCATCATAGGTGCATTAAGAAACACTCCACTATTATCCTACTTAGGAACTTTTATGTTGGTATCTCTAGCTGGAATATGTATGTTCTTGATACTCTTGCGGGAGGTAATTTCCTAGGAACTCCTGCTCTAGAAGCTAGTTGCATTATTGAGAGTCTAGTTGGAATACCACCTGTTAATGAAGCTAAAATTGAAATCTCTCTTGAGGATGTCATGAAAAAGTTGGAAGTCATAGAGAAAAATCTTCCAAGTGTTGAGACTAAATTGGGAATATTACTTGATAATACTGATAAACTTGATAAATCCGTAGGAGGAATTAATGAAAGAATTGCTATCTTAGAAACTATTGCTATCGATGATAATCAAACCCATAGGATTGGTGAACTTGAAAAAGCTATGGGAACCTTGGGTTCAACTATTTCTTCTCTCAAGTTTAAGGAGAAAGCTTATGTGGGTAAGGAGCCAAAATTCATGTATGTCTCTAAGGTGCCTAAGCCAAAGAATTATTATAAGCCTAAAATTGATAAAGCCCTTCGTACCACTATGGAAAATTTAGATAATGGAGCATCTAAGGTACCCTCTGTGACAAGTTGTGTTTGTAAGGAAAATTATGATGTTGATGCTTCATCTCTCGATAATACTTGATTCACACTTTCTGCGCCTAGCTGAAAGGCGTTAAAGAAAAGCGCTTATGGGAGACAACCCATTATTTTACTTCTGCACTTTTGTTTTATATTTGATTCTTGGAAGTTGTTACTACTGTAGCAACCTCTCTTTATCTTTATTTTATTGCATTGTTGTGCCAAGTAAAGTCTTTGATAGTAAGGTTGATACTAGATTTGGATTGCTGCGCAGAAACAGATTTCTTGCTGTCACGAATTTGAGTAGAACTCTCTGTAGGTAACTCAGAAAAATCTGCCAATTTACATGCGTGATCCTCAGATATGTATGCAACTGTCATTAAATTTGAGCTTTTTCATCTGAGCCGGTTAAGTGCCCCTGAAAAATTTGTCTTTACGGACTGTTCTGTTTTGATAGATTCTGCCTTTTATTTCGCATTGCCTCTTTTGCTATGTTGAATGGATTTCTTTGTTCCATTAACTTTCAGTAGCTTTGGGCAATGTCCAGAAGTGTTAAGAATGATTATGTCACCTCTGAATATGTGAATTTTTGATTATGCACTAACCCTCTAATGAGTTTGTTTTGAGTTTGGTGTGGAGGAAGTTTTCAAGGATCAAGAGAGGAGGATGATACAATATGATCAAGAAGAATGAAAAGTCTAAGCTTGGGGATGCCCCGTGGTTCATCCCTACATATT